>JABFFB010000213.1:0-82593 GCA_013623555.1 Fusarium nisikadoi
GGTGTCTTCTCAGGGGCGGGACAGACATCGACTATCTTCTTTTTACCTCTCATCTTTCAAGCTGTTCAGGGCCTGGGTGCTACTCAGAGTGGTTTCTTGCTTGTCCCAGGCATAATTGCAGGTGTCGCGGGTTCAATTCTAGGTGGCTGGATCATCAAGAGAACAGAAAAGTTATACGCCATAATGTTATGGGCTTACGCACTCGTCCTCATTTCAGTCATCCCCATGGGCATGTTCGTCTGGCACCTTTCAACCGCCGGAGAGACTATTGGTCTTATTATTATGTCATTCTGAGCCGGTTGTGGTATGATAAAAGCTATTGGTGGTATACTCCGAGATCTACCTTGCTAACTGTGTTTAGCTTTTGTGACAACGCTCATTGGTCTGCTCGCAAATGCTGTAGCTGAAGACACTGCTGTTGTTGTAGCGTGCTCATATCTCTTTCGATCCCTCGGGGCTAGCATAGGTATCAGTACTGGATCTGCTGTACTTCAGCAAGTTCTTCGAATACAGCTGGCAGCTCGACTCCCCGACGGGGAAGAAGCGCGTGAGATCGAGGAGAAAGTCCGTCGGAGTCTTGACGATATCAAAGAGCTACCGCCTCATTTAGCAGGTCAGGTTCGGTCGAGTTACCAAACCGCAGGGATTTCATCACTTGCCTTGATTTCTATTACCTTGTGGTATCATTTTTGTTGGCGCTCTGGATTAAGGAGAAACCTCTGAGGAGGTAGACGACACTAGAGTTGTATGCTCGATACATCAACTTACATCGGAGTTGAGTTCAAGGGTGAGTCACTTTGATAGTATCAGAAAGAAGAAGGGAATAACATAATGGAAATTGCCACCATTTCCATGAAAACTCCCGTGGATCCCGCACTCATCGGCCGATCATTCTCCACCTCGGGCACTTGTTAAGCCATCTCAACGAGATCTCGGAGAGACAAATAATATGAATCAGAGGTTTAATTTTTTTGTGCTTTGATTATACTGACTACTGGGGGATGATTTTGTCTACTTATATAGTACTCTTCCACTTAAGTCTTTGTATATAAAATGATTTCTCCCCCCCTTATTTTATCCTTTCAACCCTGCAGAAAGGTATACTGTGCCTACTACTAGCCGTCACACCATTTCAAAAGCTCCTCTATTAGATAAAGCTTCTCTTTATGACTCTCCTTTCCCAAGCCTCCAAGTTTTTTATCTTCAAACCTTAATGTGACAAAACTTGCCCAAGTATACATGCCTAAAAGAAGATGTTAGTACACGTGTAGCGAGCACAACTACACTCGAGCGTATGATCTGTAAGGAACCACACGCTATCGAAATGGGAAATTGATAATTCATCGGAGGTAGTGAAAAGCCAGAAGGAGTCGAGTTCTCATCTAATATGAATCACACCCTAATTCCATAGTGAGGTGATAATACAAAGATTTGGCTGTATGCCATACCGGCGCATTCAAGAATTTGGCACTCCAAAGCCCATTGTGTATCTAATATGAGAAATTCAAGACGCAATGCATGTAATTGAGGTGATGGAGAAAGACGTGCGCCAAAACTTTACGTTCTGTGTTCGTAATGATAGTTATGGGGACTGGAATCACGAAACGAGCCAAATTAGGGACATAATCACAATGATGTTGCTTAAATATCCGCTTTATACAAATAAAGGCCTGTTCTCGAGGCACTATATGATGGTGTGCATGAGGCTAAGTAAATGGGAGATTTTGAGAATAGTATCTCGCTTCAACTCCCTTGATGTTGTCATGCTTGAGATCGAGAGGGGAACTCTGCTTGTGGGAGCTTTATAAACGTTAGATATGTAAAGAAAAAGGATATCGGAGTTGTGAGAATCAACTCTTCCCACAGTTCGTGAGTTGATAAGTTGTGTGTGTGTGATGTCTCATCTCGCTCTGTGCTTGAGCCACCTCTAAGAAATTGCCCAGCTTTGTTATTTCGAAGGGACGACCGGATACAGATTTGTAGGTCCAGATCATTACAAACCCGCGGGCTGCCATCACAGCATCGATCTTTCGATCTTGTTTCCACATGCTCTTGACTTCCATCTAGATAACGACCCAGTAGGTATATGTGAAACCCTGTCTTGACTTGGCAGCACAATCTCAAATGGCTAATCATTCACGCATCGACCTGGCGGAATTCATTATTACGTATACTGGAAACAAGTGTCCCATTAACCAAAAGTATAAATTAGAACGTTGGCCTAAATTGGCGAGAAAAACTGTTCTTTTCACACTCAAGTTTGGAACGTATATTTGCATCTATCATTGTAAAGTATCACGAAACAGCCAGCCTTCAATGCTGCTTAAACACCCCTTAAACGCCAATTCTCCTGTGGGTATATACAGTCGCGGAGATTGGGACCAAATAGTCTTCTTCTCGTGTAAGTCTCCCAAGACTCTCCTTATCAATGAAACACTCTCATTCCCTCCCCTTTTCACTGTTCGCGCTGCCACCTGGGCTCCGACAGGTCGGCTTCTTGTGGAACAACTAGGCCATCAATGCTCTCGCGAGGAGTGCTACCCAAAAGAGCCTCGCGATCCTTCTTTTCCTTTTCTGTCTTGGATTCCTTGCCAGCTGTTGTGTCGTCATCCTCCTCTGGTACAGCTACGAGACCTCGGTCGCTCGTCCAGCTCGCTGCTCGGCCGCTACTGGCGCCCCTTGGACGAGTTGGTGTAAGCGTTGCTCCAGAGTCTTGAGCCTCGCCCTGAGCTCCAGCGTAACTGAAGTCTCCGCTGCCGATGCGTTCTTTCGTGGCGGAGCCGCGACGTGCTACATAGTCGTCAAATTGAGTGTCACGCTTGTGTGAATAGACGCTTGGTGTTTGCTGGACGGACCCCATCTCAACAGATTCACGCTTTGAGATGATGCTGGCTCGCGACGATGTTGAAGAAAAGCGCTTGTCGGTAGACTGTCGAGCGTATGAAGTATCACGCTCAAGGTCGTCGTTGAAGCCATAAGGCTTAACGTTGACAGGGTGTGTATAATCGTCGTAAGCAGAAAGGCGACGGTATCTTCGCACGGAGTAGAAGACCAGGACGAGTGAGGCGATGCTAAAGTAGCGCCAGTCAGTACAATTCGTGTTCAAGCTAAATACCGGGAACTTACATAAAAGCACAGTCTAACCCAAGAGCGACGAGGGAGTAGTGCTTGTCATGTTTCTCGGTGTAGACAACTATATCAAGCGCGAGAGTGGCGATGGCGCAGGTCAACTTTATGACATTCGTGAAGAGCATGGTCCACGGCGTTAAGGCCTCCGCGAAGTATTTGGCGATTTCGACGAAACTGCATAGAGATGCAACGAACCATAGAGCCACATTTGTAGCCTCCCAGCTATTCACATTCAGTAAAACTGCTGCATCGGATCAGGCATTAGCTTTCTCTGGACTTACACAATCTCGATTGTAGGATCGTCGTTCTTCTTGTCATTGTCCTTATTCACCTTCATACTGTCGCCCAATCTGTAGGCGAAAAGTCCCATCATAGACATAGACAAGGCTAGCTGAAGAACCCAGGTAGGGATCATAACCATTGGGCGCCATTTTGCCCGATCGAATTGTGCCTGAGCACGATGGTTTCCATTGATAAGCATCGTGAGGGTGTCTTATTCTTTGTGCTCTTACGCTGCGGTGGTTTCTGTTGGACCCGAAGCTCAGCAGTTGGCTCGACAGAGTAGTCGTCCGTCTCTTCCAGAGTATTCCTGCTTAATGGTGATTGGTACTGGTTGGTCGTTTCTCATACAGTTGTCATCAACGTGCAATCGTAAGAATGCTCTTCTAGTCGCCGTCGGCCAGCGTGCGTTTCGTTTTTAGAGCATCTAGGTTTCTTAACCGTTAAAGGATCATCCAGGCGTCAGCGAACGCCCACCTCCCAAGGGGGTCAGCCTCTTATTTATTTATTGAAACAACCTCTTCGGCGGACAATGCCGCCTACAGCTGTCCAGTCTCCCATGTCCCCGCAACTCAAACTCAGCCCTCTTCGATATTCATGGCGCCAGGTCAGGGATAATGAGCCACCGCCTCCACTATTGTGCAGTTTACACTGGGGTTGCTCAACTAGAATTGGGCTTAGTGCTGATGGAGGGCTGCGGCTGAGAGTGCTGTTGTAGGTACGGAGTAGAGCTTTGCTGACAGAGTAAGGACCGTGACAGCTCAGAGGTCGAAGGACTTTGCGACCCCAATTCAGAGCTAGTAACTTGCTGGATTAGCAGGGTGAATAAAGTGAGGCTCGGTGGTTTCGGACTCTTCGTGAGTTGGTTATAGGGGAGTTGTTCACGAAGACGGTCGGGGGGGGGGAATGGACAGTCTCAGACTCACCTCAGCTGGGCTTGTCAGCCTCAAGCCATCAAAACGGGCGAACAGCTATTGCCCACAAACTGCCAGACTGAGAGCTGGCCTAGCCAAAACTCAACGGCCCCTAAGGCATTGTTTTGATGAAAGGGTCTGTTCCATATTGGCGCCATGGTTAAGCGTGAGGCTGCGCAGCACCCCTAGGGCTTGGGGAAGAGGCATTTTTGTCATTCATTCATCTCATCTCATCTCATCCGGTACAGGTTCTCGAAAGCGGCAAGGCTGACTTTGGGTTTCATCGGCGGGAAAAGCCAAGCTAATTAGGATGAACAACTCCACTTGTTCAGCCCTGTAAATAGAAACTGAGGATAGCTACCTAGACAAAAGACGATCTAACAACAAACAACCAATAACCGCGATCGATCTTGCTCAAAGGCCAGAAGTAATTCAACCCTTGGAGCAATGCCACATCTGCACAGTGGCATTCAGGCGTCAGGATTTGAGAAGCAGAGCAGAGAGTGGAGGTAGCTCCAAGGTGCGATGAGTGGGGGCCGAAAGGAACCTAGACAAGAGGTTGGTCTGACGTTGCTATGTATGGATTGTTATTTGTCGGTCAACACAAGAACGGAACGGAGTTGAACTATCTCCGCTGCTTAGACTATCGTTAGTCCGTAGCCTGTAGGGGTAAGATCATGGGTTGCCGAGAATAGATTCCTTTCTCGGTTGATGTCGTCAAAATCTAGGAATATCACCACCTTGGCTGCCCACGTTTTGAAACTGCGCCTCGATCCTCTACCAACAACATGGTTTCTCATGGTTATTGAAAAACAACCCCAGACACAGCTTCGGCCATTTAGCCACAAAGAGACCGACTCGCAATCTGTGAGGTCTTATAGACTCACATGGTATCTAATATACCACCGAAATAAAGAGTCTGTTTGTAATGACATGGTGGCTACACCAAGTTTCCAAGTTTCCAAGGGTCTACAAGGTTAATCGGAGGTGTCGATGACACCTATAATGCAAGTCACAGCATGTTACAGCTTGATAGAGGTACTGGAGGTCTGAGCAGAATAGTAACAGAGGCTCATTGTCTATCTGCAGGCATCCGTTCGCCTTTCCAGCTGAGCAAACACAAGAGCCCTACGCTTCAGGGATTGACAAACCCTTCACTTCTGTCTTCAACATTCAAGCATGAAATATTTCAACTATTTTGGTATCCATTGCGGACTACCATGGCCCCCACATAGTATCCATAGGTAGAAAAGACTATGACAGGACAGCTCGCACGGAAACCCCTCGCACTAGTGACTTGTCTGGCGCTGTCAGTTCCCACGAGCAGGGACCGCCGTAGTAGCGAAATTGGAGAACGTAAACAAATACACGGGAAGGGTCCTTTTGTCAATGACAAGCTTCCATGATCAGGCTCAAATATCGACGCTGACTAGGCAGAACCCTTTCAGGATGACTGCATCTAAGAACATGCACTACAAAAGAGGACCATGGTGATGATTATAATTATGATTCCACAAAAGGCCCAGCCTTGCGACGTGAGCGGTGCTCCCAGTTCTCGCACCTTATCTCCTATTCTGTACAAGCCAAGTCCAAGCACTGCAACTATTGTTGTCTTTTATCTGTTTTCTCAGCCCCGGGGTTTCTGCTTCAAAGAGGCATCCATCCGTGACTTCGTTATGGGTTCCAACTCTGCAGTTTCTCTAATTATTGCTTCTGCTTCTGCTGCTTCTCCTGAGAAACCGCGCGCCTCTTGCGAGAGATGTGTCGCTTCCTCTGGGCGAGGTCTCTCTTCTTCTGCTCGAGATCTCGCTTCTTAGCTGGCTGGACGACGCCGGCTGTGTCGAATGGCACAACGACTCCATCTGCGTTTGTCATGGCCGGAACATTGACATCGACTCGGCGGACTGATGATAGTCAGTCAACACTAATGCTTCCAGAGAAGGCAACCGCTTACTTACCAAGTGAAGCTGAGGAAGCCGAGACAAGGGCGACCAAGGTGAAGATAGAGAAACGCATCTTGACTGATATGGGTTGCAAATGGGCTTCGGTAGGAACAATAATTGAGATGTCGGCCTGCGACGAGAAGAAGCTTGACAGAGAGTAGTGTGAAGAGTGGTAAACAACGACTAATGTGGGATGCACAGCATGAGGAGTTCTTCACTTGACGAGAAAGGACAGGACTACTTATACAACAGCATACATCTTCTCATTGCTGTGAGCTTGCGTAAGTGTTTATGGGGTTGCGGAACTCGAGACGGTTCCGAGACGTGTTTGAGATGTTCTGCCAAGGAAGTCAAACGTAGATCTGCTCGGAACTTTGAAGAAGCGTACACATAAATAGAGCCGTAGCCTGGCAACGATATCAGATTCTGTTTGAATATTGTAACTCAACCGGCATTTGAGATGAATCATCCTCACGGCCCCATAGTCGTAACTGAAACATCACCCGGAGTCTGTAACTCTGGGGTGACGATCAAACCAGCGGTACTTGACCATCCGGTAACAAGGTGATACTCGGATCGGTATCAGGTTACAAGCGACACCTTTAATGGCATAAAAGGGCATGCCGCTTCGGATCTCGTTAACTTTATCTCTTTTGACTGTTTCATATTTCATCCCTATCTTAGGTAGCTTATCCCCGCCATCGTGGTGGGTTGGGGCGGTTACTTCTAGCGGGGCCACCGCGGAATCGTGGGGGAATCCAATGAATTGGGTACGTGTGTATAGCATGGAAGCTTGCACCTCCAAGAAGCCTAAGGAAGAAGGCTTAGGTAGTAGCTTAAGCTTCATTTGGCGGCTCGGACTTTGCAGATTCGATTCCATTTGCTTAGAAGAAAGGCCAAACTATAGGTAGTGTCCCAAACCCCTCCTCATGGCGCTGTTGGCCCAATTATATTGGTTGTTTAGCTCTGTTGATTACTGCGTCGAGTAAAGTTCAGCCAGGTCCCACTGAACCATCAACAGAACTACCCCTCCATCCGATGTATACCTATCTCCATTTCGAGGTCACTAACCTTCACTCTCCAACCTCTCCTCTTACTCTTGCACTTGCTCTTGCTCTTGCTCTTCCACGTTTCGTTTAGTTACCTCTACGTCTGACACGATCGTATCGTTCATGCTGTTGCTGGGAGGCATACTCACTCACCGCTTCTACTTCCTTCTCTCTTCTCAGTCGCCTTATCTGTGATAAGTCTCCTGACATCTCTCAGCAGCTCTATCGTCCACTCTACACCCGATGGCTACCAGAGATCACTGCCTACTATGCTTTGAGGCCCTAGAAGCTCATCTCATCCATCGGAAAGCTCTGACTTTGGAAGAGATTCAAGAAACTTCAGTCTCTGCCTCAGATTCAGAGCCTTTTGCTCCAAAGACCCTTGACGATCCCCGTCTTCGACATCTGGCGATCGCTGATGCCAGCGCTTCGTCTTCTTCCTCCTCGACCTCGCTCGGTGCCTTCACACCTGCCACGAGCACCTCTTCCCTCCCTATTCCCCCAACATCTGCCCCGCTATTCGTGACATGGAATACAATGGAGGATGGCGAGCCCGTGCTCCGCGGTTGTATCGGCACATTTGAAGCTCAAGATCTAGCTGAGGGTATCCCGGAGTACGCCCTTATCTCTGCCCTTCAGGACACTCGCTTCTCCCCGATCAGAAAGTCCGAATTACCTACGCTCCAAGTCGCAGTCACACTCCTGACCGATTTTGAAGAAGTCGATGACATCTTCGACTGGGAAATTGGCGTTCACGGCATCCGACTTTCGTTCTACGACCGTGGCCGCCGCTATGGCTCAACCTACCTCCCAGACGTAGCCTCCGAGCAGGGATGGACTAAAGAAGAAACACTTTTCAGTCTCATCCGCAAGGCGGGATGGACTGGTAGCCGAGGACGATGGAAAGACTTGGACCTCAAGATCACACGCTACCAGGGCAAGAAAACTACTCTGGAGTACGCTGATTACAAGAAGTGGGTTGATGAGGTATGACAAGGTGGCTAGAGGGTAAGAAGACGCTTCTAGACATAAAGGCCCGGCGTTTATGGCAATGCAGATGTGATTATCGGTGACACATTTTCTCTCATATTTGCTCAAGAGGCAGAGCTGGGTTTGTAAGCATTTACATCTAACAGGCAGCTACAGACAATAAACCTCATGCTTGATTTCTACTTGCAGGCTTGCTTGGGTGGCTATCGCAATGCGTATGTTGGTTTGGTGCATTTTCCGTGATTATGGAAAGTCACGATTTATAGCCTCCCTGTCATTTCCGATGACTCCGGCTTCCAGAGCATATACTAACCACGCTCGACGATCCTCCTCTAAAAAGCCAACTAGGCACCATCATCGGATATCCTACATGAAAGAGCACCAACCGGCTCAACATCTAGTTTCGCTGAGATTGGTCTCCAGGTCAGTGTCCTGATGGTCCCAAGTTTACAAGCAGAATTCAAGAGCGCACCAAGCAGCAAAAAAGTGGTCTAGTTAAAATAGTATCATCAGTCCAGGCGATGTTAGAACCAAGACAGTAGCGCGCAGGCGTAACTCCATGATGTCGGATGATGGAAGACACCCTTTCCCCATAACAAATACGTCCTCTGTAAAACGATAAAGAAGATAGAAGTCCAAGCCCTTCGCCAAGACGCCAAGATATCCCTGGTATATAATGATTTTGAAGCCTTTTGAAATATTCCTCCCAATAAACCCACACAAGCTCTCCCGGCATTTTACTTATCCTGTTCTCACAATGCCCTTACCCGACTTCACCAACATCGCAAGCTCTTCCAAAAGCCGTTATCCTTCTTCCCTCCCACCCTGTCGCCCTGAAGATTCGGCCCTCGCACTCCAACCGCGCGTTTCTCGGTGTCGCTATCAGTTGGAAGAGGCGTCAGCGGCTTCGTCATACCGCGGGCATTAAACTCTGCTGCGTCCGGACCTGTATCAGCGAGTCGCCGAGCCTCAACCACCCGACGCACGACCAATGCAAACGTCTCTTCGATGTTGACTTCCAGCCGTGCACTCGTCTCCATGAATCCACATCCGCGCTTTCGGGCCCATTCAAGACCTTGAGCTGCAGGGACTTGTCTGCTCTCTTGCAGATCGCACTTGTTGCCGGCGACGAGCTTGACAGGGGGGATGGTGCGGGAGCGCGTATCGTGACCTGAGCGCAGACCAGCACGGCGTGCGCGGTCAGCGTTATCAAGACGAGTTTCTGCCTCCATATCGATAAGTTCATTAAAATGCTGCAGGGCGTCTAGGGAGTCTTTGGATGTGATATCGTAGACGAGGAGAAAAGCATCGGCGCCGAGATTTGAGGAAGCCCACATGCCGCGGTACTCCTCCTGGCCAGCCGTGTCTGTAAGAGATAGGTGGTAAGTAACACCATCGATGCGGCGCGTCACGCTATATGAGTCCTCGATGGTCGGGTCATAATCTGAAGTCCATTGCGAGCGAACCAGGCGCAGTGTAATGGAGGACTTTCCGCATCCGCCGTCGCCGCAGATCGTGATAGATATGGGAACAGGTGTCTGTGTTGGAACCGCCATGTCGGAGGTTGCGCTGAATCGTTTATGAAACGAAAGTGAGCGTAAAAGCCAAAGAAGATATTTGCCGTGTGCTTGTACAGTTGGGCGATCACAATAGGCACCGAAACGCGCCGCTTCTGGATCGGAAGGCAGGTAATTCTAGAATGATTCTTGGTACGATCGCGCTGCCAAGGCCTTGATGTAGTGAAGTTGTATCGAGGCTTAGCAGCTTTGTGTTGTATTGTTGGAGCCGAGTCCTATTGTCTTTCGAGTCGAGTCAGGTATGATATCGTTTCGATCGTTATAGTCGTGTCTCGTCGCAATCGGGTGCAAGGTTTGTGCGTGAGCGTATGTGTTTGTACTATGATATGGAAGTGATGATCGATGCTGTAACGTAATGCAATGTGATGTGATGTGACAATTCTTGGGGGTCCGAGTTTCTGGCCAGATAATGATAATGTGTAATGCTGAGGGCTCAGCCGGCAGTTCCCTTTGAGTGGGTGAGCGAGTGAATGAAGGAGGGGTTTCTTTTGCTCTGAGACAGCCGAGTCCAGGGTGAGAAATATGACGAATGGTGGTTGAAATGAATGATAGATGATAGTCTAGAGAGAAACAGGTGCTGCTCCCTTTTGTCGTCCCTTGGGAGCCTGGCCTTGGTCGTCTTGTTACTTGCTTCCTCTGGAGTCAATGAGAGGTTGTCTGCTGCGATAGCTACGATATAGGACTGTACGGACGGTAAAGGGAATCACAGGATAGAGGAAACAAAGGGAAGTGCAAAGTGAAAGTGAAGAGGAAAAGTTTGCTTTTTTTTTCTCTTCCCTCCCACGTACGTCTCTGGTCTTTTGCTTTTTCCTTTTTCCTCTCAAAGCATACCAACCATGGCCGGCTGCCCCTTGTTCGTGGTGCGGAAAAACGGCTGAAGGTGCCGCGTTGAGTTGAGCTCTTAGTTCATGCGATACGGGCTACTAAGAGCTGGAAACCTGGACACAGAGCTGGATAGCGCCCGGGGGGACGGGGCAGATGGGGCACGACAGGGATGAAGACGTTTGTGGCGTTGGCCGGCGCAGGGGTAAAAGGTAAAAAAGGTAGTAAAGATGCATAAAAAGTGTGTTGGTCTTGGGCATCAGCAAGTAATTAATGCTATGAACATTGGGCACTGGTTTATTATTGTGCTGCACATCTTTTTCACATGCAGGGTACGGAACGGTTCATGATCTGCATATAACCATTGAAGGATGAGTCTCTGTCCAAGCCAAGCACCCTCCAGTAACACGACCGCCACCAGCACACCATCGCCATCGCCATCACCATCACCATCACCATCCCGGAACGCCGGTATGCTTGCGCGATGTGACAAGACAAGGGATAATATCAAAATTAGGGGCATTCGTCAGTTCTTCACTCCGTCTCGGAGCTCCGTCCCCTTCCACCATCCCAACGCGTCAGCCATCTTGTAGGCGAGCTACTTGATCATCCAATGAATGTTGCAGCTGTCAATAAGCTTTTGAATAAAATCAGTAGCCAAGCACAAGGTTAGGCTTGGTCAGATCCCAACGGCGAAAATGTGGGGAGACTTGAAGACCGAGGAGACTGGTTTTGATATCGCCCAGAGCTTATAGGGAGAAAGCTGAAGCCTGACGGGCAAGGACGGGGCGGACAATTGATCAACAGAGATGTTTCCTCGCTCGGAACCTTCAAACTTGCGAGTTCAGAGTCGCAATCGGGGTGGATAACAAACCCAGATGCAGATGTAAACGCAAGTGACAAGAGAGGTCAGGTCAAAGCTCAAGCTCATCACAGCCAGCCAAGAGTGGGAATTAATGCTCATGGGAATAACAATAAGCATGAGCATCAACATGCGCAATGCAGACGGCAACTATCTGCAGTTGCCACTCCGTCCGTTATCGGTCTTGCAGACTTGCTTGGTGTTGCTCAACATCGCTCAGATCTTGGTATAAGCGATGTGACAGTGATAGTGAAACCCTTGCCAGATGAAATTCCGGCCTGCCTTCCTGGTCTTCACTCTTCGTGCCTACCATGTATCTCTGAAAGCACAGTCACAGTCTCATCCCTCCCCCACGTACTGATGAACTCAACAGGCTCACCACGCTATCTCATCTCTTCTCGTTTCATGACAAGGTTGAGGTTCTCCTCCGTCGCCGTAAATTGACTTCCGCGCACAGACAAGACTGAGATATGAATGTGCACATGCCTATCATTAATATCAAGATTCAGGCCTCGGAGGGCTCGAGCCATCGTTCGAGTCCTATCTTGGCCACAGGTCGTTAGACAATGTCTCTCTTTTGTCAAGGTGAATGTAACCAGTGAGTATTCGTCCCCCCTGCCCCTCAGATACAGCTTCACAGTTAGACTACAGTGGTTCGTTTGGTGGGTGGTTGATCCAAGGAATGGTGTCCTCCTGATCTTCATGTTCAAGGCACAGATCTGAGACTTTAGACCTATTGTCTCATATGAAAGGGGCAGCTGGCGTTGGACCCCAAAACTTTTAACGCGATCATGGACAGCGAATTAACATTCTGATAGGGTTATTGTCAAGGTCAAGGTCAAGCACGATGAAGTCGAAAGAAAAAAAGAGATTGAGCAAGGGTTGAGTTGGACCAACTCGTTTCAGTTGAGCTGATAATAACCCCAGCTCCAGCCTCAAGACAAGGCTCTGCAAGCGAGAACGAGGAGCGAGAAGCAATTGAAACTTTTATCATTCCCGGTCTTCTCCCTCTTCGTCTATCTTATCCTCATCTTTCAGCCACTAACACATAGCTGAAAATGTATCAAGTCGTGCCTATTCAAGCCTCGGCTGTTGGTATTTAGGACTTTGCGGCTCAAGAACATGTTCGGGAAAGACTCGGTTGATCGGACGGGAAATCCCTCGCAGAAATAATCACACAAGTCACGAGACATTGAACCATTGTTGCCTTCAATGATGTGTCCATCTCAAAGTTCTTAGATGACTAGCTGTTTTTTATTTTTTATTTTCTTTTTCTCTTATTGTGCCTCATTTCTCAACTTTCTAGGCACCTATTGTACCTCATTGAAAGATAATTAGAGATTGTCCAAGTTACTTATATTTCGATCTCTCACTTTTCTCATCCGATCCTAGCCGTCATGACTGTAACCAACAGCCAGAATGGGAACCCCTCCGTGACCACCCTCCATAGGGCTGAAGAAGTAAACGATGTAAGACATGACATGAACTCAACCTTTGAGCTGATTGGTCGCTGACGTTACACCACCAGCTCATTGATGCTGTGAAGGGTCTCATCGTCCCTTACATCCAGGCTGCCGATGATGCCGCAGGAGAGCGTGCGACAGGGGATATTCCCCTCAGTTCATCTGGTGTCAAGAACAATGTCCTAGTAGATTCTCAAAAACCACAGGAGCTTACCCAACGACTCAAGTTTTCCTTGCCAAATTCGGGTCAAGGTAAGCAGGGCTTGTTGGAGATTATCCAGCAAGTTCTTCAGAACAGTGTCAATACTTGGGATCAGGGCTTCCTTGATAAGCTGTATGCAAGCACGAACGCAGTATGTTATAATATCCATGGCTTCATCGGTTGATCCGTTTTCTAATCCATGAGAAAACAGGTCGGGGTGGTGTCAGACATGGTACTTTCAGTGCTAAACACCAATGTATGTTTCAGTCCCCGTGTACTATCAGTAACAAGCATTTAACACCCTGCAGCTCCATGTCTTCCAAGTTTCTCCCGCCCTCACTGTCATTGAAAAGACCACAGCGAAGACTCTAGCGCACTTATTTGGCTTCACTGGATCAAGAGCAGGGGGTATCTCCTGTCAGGGAGGGAGCGCCTCAAACTTGACTTCTCTGGTCGTTGCTCGGAACACCTTGTTCCCAGAATGCAGAGCTTCAGGCAACGGTAACCGCGATTTCGTCGTCTTTACAAGTGCTCACGGGCATTACTCAGTTGAAAAGAGTGCCATGATCTGTGGTCTTGGTTCAAACAGCGTCTGGCCTGTTCCTGTGGATGAGTTTGGATGCTTGAGGCCGGATGCCCTGAGGGAGCTAGTCGTCCGTGCCAGGAATGAAGGCAAGACACCCTTTTATGTGAACTCGACGGCTGGAACCACTGTCATGGGCTCATATGAGCCGTTTGAGGAGATCTCCAAGATTTGCAAGGAGTTTGGCCTCTGGATGCATATCGATGCAAGCTGGGGAGGCCCAGCTATCTTCTCGTCAAAACAAAAGCACAAGCTCAATGGCGCTCATCTGGCCGATTCATTGACGGTGAACCCTCATAAGATGATGAACGTTCCCGTCACGTGCTCATTCCTCCTCGGACCAGATATGAACATTTTCAATAAGGCCAACAGCACCGCCGCAGGCTATTTGTTCCATACCAGCGATAGCAGTGATATCTGGGATCTTGCAGATCTAACCCTGCAGTGCGGTCGCCGCGGTGACAGCCTTAAGCTTGCTTTGGCCTGGATATATTATGGTGCTGCAGGTTTTGAGAAGCAGATCGACCATGCCTTTGAGCAGGCTGAATACCTTGCCAATCTTATCAAACAGAGTGACAACTTTGTGCTTGTATCGCAAGACCCTCCCCCTTGTTTGCAAGTCTGCTTCTACTACTCCCCTGGAAGAAATCTGTCTGATAACAAAGAGGAGAACACGCTCCGAACCAAGACTATGGTCGAGAAGATGATCCTCAGAGGCTACATGGTTGATTATGCTCCTGGTCCAAAGGGCAGCTTCTTCCGTGTTGTGGTCAACTGCCAAACTCTGCCAGGCACAGTCGAGGGCCTTGTTAAAGGACTTGAGGAAGTTGGACGCCAATAACTAGACTATAGGAGAGGTAAGATTCAACATTACACTCGGCATAAAAGGAGTGTTGTTTGGGTCATATATAGGGCAGATAGATAGAATGATACGCATCACAGCCATTATCACTAAACGAGGATATTGAGAAACACAAGAATACGTTGCGTGGTAACATTTAAGACATGGCTATAACTCTATTCTTCACCTCACGGCGTGTAAGTATCTCTGCTTCGAAAATCCATTTTTAATCATTCATGTTTGTTTGTTTGGCTTGCGATGTCTGATCATTCATGCCTAACTAAGAGCACCGCAACTCCTATTGACACATTTCCGAATGATTCTATAATATCAAGTCATTAAAAAAAAGAGCAAAAAAAAAAAAAAAAAGAACAGATAGAGGGATATTAGAACAACACCCTGCATGAAATAAACAAGCTATAGGCACTTAAAAGTAACTGTATCCTCGAGATGGTGACTATACAGGGTAGCTGACACGATAAGCTTATCGTACCGGGACCCATTAATTTATTCACTACCAGCCTCCAACGTCACGAGCATGCGCCGCATCCTCAACCTCATCCTCAGCGTTCTATCACAATGCCACCTAAACGAATGACAGCAAACCCGGTGAAACCAGCGCGTTATCGCGCTGGCAAGCCAACAGGAGCAGAATCCGATTCAGATTCCGACGCGAGCGAAAACGGAGAGTCTAACGAGCCAGCGCTTCCACCTCCACCGAAAGCGACCAGCGCGGGCAAGATTTCATCTGGCAATCTAGGAAAAGTCGACCTCAATGCTCGAAGGAAAGAAGCGGAAGCTGCCGAAGAACGGAGACTTGCCAAGGAAAAAGCCGAGCGCCTCGCTGCAGAAGACGGGTTCGTGACGGAGGAGGAAGAAGAAAGTGAAGAGGAAGAAGACGACGATGAGGAGGAGGAGGAAACTGAATCCGAAGAAGATAGCAGCGAGGATGAAGCGCCACGAAGATTAATGATTCGGCCCAAATTCGTACCAAAGAGCCAAAGAGGAAATACCAAGACTCCTGCGCAAGAAGAGGAAGAAGCACGGCAGGCCGAAGAAGAGGCCCGCAAGAAAGCCGCCGACGAGCTTGTGGAAGAGCAAATTAAAAAAGATCTTGCTGCTCGCGCAGCAGGCAAAAAGCATTGGGATGACGACGAGAACGAGGACTCGGATGTGGATACAACAGACGGGCTAGACCCAGAGGCTGAAGAAGCAGCTTGGCGCGTTCGCGAACTCAAACGTCTAAAGCGGGCCCGCGCTATTATCGAAGAGCGTGAAAAGGAGCTTGCAGAGGTTGAGCGTCGACGTAACCTGACCGAGGAGGAAAGACAAGCCGAAGACGAGGCGTTCCTGGCGCAACAGAAAGAAGAAAAGGAGGGCAAGGGCAAAATGTCATTCATGCAGCGTTATCTACACAAGGGAGCATTCTATCAAGACGAGATGAAAGCTGCTGGTCTGGATAAGCGAGATATCATGGGCAGTCGTATCCAGGATGACGTGCGGAACCGTGAGGCCCTTCCCGAATACCTGCAGCGTCGCGACATGGCCAAGCTGGGCCGTAAAGGTGCAACAAAGTACAGGGACATGCGTACCGAGGACACAGGCCGATGGGGAGATATCGCCGATGGTCGAAAGAGAGATGGTGGACGATTCGAGGAAGATGAGCGTTTCAGACCCGACGATGACAGGTTTCGTCGCGACGAACGAAGTGCAGGCGGCGCCAATGCCATTCCTCTGGGTGATCGCAAGAGAGACGACCGAAATGAGAGAGACAATGGTCACCGAGATCGAAGAGATAGGGATAGGGACTCTTATCGGTCAAGAGATGATGGACAAAGTCGACGTAGATCACGGTCACGGTCACGTTCGCCACGGCGCGAAAATGATAGAGATGATTACCGGCGCCGTAAACGCAGTACGTCACGCGACGACGAGCGGTATGAGAGTGACAAAAGACGCAGGGTGGATTCTAGATAAACTCGGCCTGCTCTTGTTATACTATTAACAATACCCAAACAACCGTGGTATGTGCCTTGCCTTTGGCTTCTTTTTTGACGTGTATCGTGAGAGTACATACAGCACTGGAACGTACCCAGCTATGCTCTATATTCTGACAATTTCTACGCGAGCACGGTCGTATATTTGATGGCCCATCATATCCTCGCCGCTTCCATTTGATACTGGGGGAGGATATAATGTCATTCGTGCATAGGTACCTGCGCCGCGACGCTTAGAAAGGTAGCCAGGATTAATAAGGAGGACACTCTCGACGACCTAAGGTCAAGTTAGTATGAAGACACAAAACGAGCCAAGAGACGTACTTTTGCAAATGGAGGTAGCAAACTAGGTACAATCATGACATCTGGTCTGACATTCACCATTTCTCCCAGTTCAAGATAGCTCAAATCTAGAGCAGCGCCAGTAGCCAAACCATCTTCCGTGCCAGTTTTAGGTAGCTTAGAGCGATCTGTAGGAGGAAACAGCGGGAAGTAATGCCGCTGCTCAACGAGGTACCGACACAATCGACTCATGAGATCAGTGCCAGGTTGTCCACCGCCACGAGACACAACCTCTTCCGAGCGGAGCTGGGAGAGGATATCCTGCGACGATACACCAAGGACAAGTTCGTTGATCGAAAGAGTCATAGGATTTGTGACAATGCGGACCATTTTGGGAAGGCCGAGTTCCTTACGAGGAATTGAGTCCTGAGGCCATGAGACATGTTTTGACAATACGTCGCGGACGGACGGGACAAGGATGATGGTGATTTGCGGGTTGGAGGTTGCAAGGCGGTTGAAAGCGGGAGCGACAAGGTGTTTAAATACTGTTGCCATAGTAGCTGTATCAGGGTCAAAGTTTGCCTCTTCAGGAAGATCGAAATCTCCCATGGCAACAAGAGGATGATCGATATCGAGGAACGGTCCTGTGAGGACAAGCGCATCTGCATAAGTATCACCTGCATGACTGCACAGCGCATGAAGTGGCTCGAAATCGAGATTATCGTCAGCAGTATAAGGACCAGAGGCGTAGAGAATGTTCAAAGGTGCAGGTTCTGAATCTTGGTCCATAGCATCAGGACCACCACGAAACCTCTCACGATGCCCGTCGAGCGCAGAAGGCAAAGAGGCAGCACTGGGAAGTAGAGGAACCTCGAGAACCTCCTTCACGACAAATTCGTTCCCTGAGGCGTTGGTACCCCGAAAAGCGACGATTTGGCCGGGGAAAAAGCTCCATGAACGGATGCTGTCCATTTTTAGGGGTACCCGTAAGCCCATTCCTGTTCGTCTAGAGGTTTCCAGTACCAGTGACGCAGCATTCAGTTTCCCCTCTGAGGAGTCAGAAGCGATACGGCCAACAGCCACGACCTCAGTTGTACTTTGCGCAGCAGCACTGCCGAACTCGTTCTCATCGATCTTATGATGTTGCTGAATAAGAGCCATGAAGTTATCAATGCGGTCGTCAAGGATTTCGCTGGCCTCGGAGAGTTTCATAGCCAATGGCTTGTATCCCAGCTTCTTCTGGTCTGAGGCGGCTGTGAGCTTTACTCGAGGCTCGGCAAAGGGCGCTATCGGTGGTTCGGCTGCATTGAGGCGATCGTTTAGGATTTCAACAGTCTCTCCTGGATTCGCTCGATCACTGAATGATGTGGGCCTAGAAAATGTTAGCGAGGTGGAAGCAGTTGATGAGACGAGGTAACATACGGTAGCCCGTTCAATGACTTGAGCTGCTCGTGTATACCTGTCGTTGGCGAGCTCATCAACCCCTTTGGCGTCTCCGTCTTTCTCTCAATAGCACTGCCACTCGCAGCACCCCTATTCAACTTTGCCCCCGACGCTGGAGTACTGGGAACAAGCCCATCTAGCATCCCAAAAACATCGCCGCCCTTTGCCGTGCCTCTCGGTGTGTTGGCGACCTTTCTCTCGGTCTTGATCTGCACTTTTCGATGGCTGTTTTCGAGCTCATCTTGAATGCTCTGCTTAAGGTTCCGAAGAACTTCAAGACTTAGGGCCTGAGCATCAAGATCCAGTTTTATACAATATGACTCCCACTTGAAAAAGAGATCCTCGGCCGAAAGGCCATGAAGGCGCATAATGGATTCTAGTTCGCTGAGGACATCAGGCTCAAGCGGCTTGTTGGGAGAGAATCGGCGTTCAATTTCGTCGGCCATCATGAGCGATAATAAACCTCGACCTGGGTTGATCGTAGCAACTCGAGATTTCCGGCAATGACACAGGTCGTATATGGATTAAAAAGATCGCATTGGTGCAAGTCAAAACGCATAGAGGGAGGGTCTAGATGTGGGCGCGACCAGACGCGTCGTATCATAGGTAACTAAATTCCAGACCGCGTTAAGTGGTCAGAAACTACCTAATGGTACAGTGCTACCAATCATGCACACGGTCAAGTTTCTAAAATACGGGCTGGCCTTATCATGATTAGAACTACAAACTAACAATGGGATATAGACAGTCTATGCAGATATACCGGTCATTTATCAAAATTGTACTTAATTATTCAGTCATTGCTTTTTTATGCTGCAATTTGCTTCTAAAACAGGCATTTCTCAGCCGCTATCAAGGTATCGTATCCGCTGTGAATGAGTAAGCGCCGTTACTTTCGTGTAATTGTCCAAACGCCATCTACTTGGCATAAGCCTGTCCCAAGAAAAATCAACAATTCGTACCGTCATGCTCTTCATGGACCTGTTGACTAACAGTGCTGTAAAAAGGAACTCAAAAAACAAGCATTTGAAGCGACAAAAACCGTCAACAACCATTCTTTACTTCTCCTTCTCCTGGACAGTACTTTTGTGTTGAATACCGCCCCATTCAACCCAAACATTATCTGAACCGCCGTAGGCGAAGTTCATGTGACCATCTTTTGGGGAAGAACTGGGCGCAATGCCGTCGGTGCTGAGAAAATTGCCAAAGTCACCTAGACTGGCAGGATCTGTATCTAGCAATGGAAGCGTGGAAAAATCCAAATTGCTACCCGCTAAGTCAAAATTTGGCTCAGAGAGTAACTGCGTTATAGTTCGGCTCAGGGGGGTATCGAGAACACTCTCCAGCTTGCTCTCCAGATTCAGTCGTGGGCTGCGCCTAACGCTCGCAGGACTTCTGGTCGGCGTTTTTTGTAGAAGCGCCTGTTGGCTGGGAGACAATAAATCTCTCACTGATCGAAGAGATCGTGAGACACTGCGTGTGATAGGTCGATGACTGGGTGTTGGGCGTGTCGGGGTTTTGAAGAGAGCCGAGTCAGCATCGGCCTTGGATTTGGGCGGCGGCGTGTAAGGACGAACTGGGCTGTTAAACAACGCCTCTATGTCATCATCCATGATAAGATCATCGTTCTGAGCATCACAAACTGCGTTCTCCTTTCCGCAGATTTCCTTGTTTTGCCGACAATCTGCTGTCTTAGTCATGTTGGCATCGATCTCTCCCAAGGTCTTCGGTGTACCCTCCTTACGGGGTGAAGGGAAGAGCAGGCGTCGAGTGCTTCCCAATTCATCATCAAGGTCCATCTCAATGGGACTGTCAGCAGTCCCGGTACCTCTGGAAGCCCGGGAATGGGAAGAGCCTGGTACTGACTGGCTCATGTTCTTAGTATGACGCCCATCAGCCGCCAGTAGATGAAAGACATTCTGCATGGCTGCATCTTCATCAACTCGCGATCCCATAGAGACAACACCAGGCTGCTTAGGGGATGAACGCTCAACTGGTCCAATGGAGTCTGTGACTGGGATCACTTCTGAAGGAGGATGGGGCACCGAAGAACTCTTAGTACGGGCACGTTTTGCCTGCGACTCAGGGCCCGCGGATCCCCGCTTCTTTCGACTCTGGCCCAGAAGCCCATTATCCCACTTGTCCTGTGGGCGGTGGTTGTGATATTTAGACATCCATATACCGCAAGGATTACAGAGAAGTTTCTCCGACCAGTCATTTCGATCATCATCAAAACCAAGCGCTTTCTTGATGAGGCGATGTGACAGGGGGTTCTTGTCCCTATCCCTTTTCAGAATCTCAATGGCAGTAACCCGGCCAGGCTTCTCTGAGTACTCCACGTTCTCTGGTACTCCGTCATGTTCCTGAACCCAAATCTTGCGCCAGGTCGGAGTCTCAATGGCACCGCAGTTAGTGCAGAACGGAGGCATCTCGCCAGCTGCGATTGCAGATTCTAGCCTCTGCTTAATGGAATCCTTCTTGATTTGGTTCTTGTTGGATTTACAGGGTGGGGACGAGGGCATAGGAGGGAAATCGCTCTGCGGAAAGATTGCCTCTGACAGGGTAGGTAGAGTGTTTGTGATCAAATATGTCTCAGGCGGTCCCAAAGGGTCACTGGCAGCAATCGGTTTGGGAACGCTGACCGATTTGGAACGACGGAGACAAGTTGTGGTATCTATGGAAGCGCGGGGCGGTCCCACAAGGACAGACTGTGATAGAGAAGATGGCCCGGCAGGCTCGCTTGCCGGTACAGATGGCAAAGCTAGAACCCCTGCGGACTGTGATCTGCCGAGTGGTCGCGAGGGGCGGGGCTTTGGTGCGATGGCGCGAGTACTTGATTTTGAAGTAGATAAAGATCCTTTAGTAGATTGGTTAGTTGAAATTGAAGTATTAGGCTCAGAAGAACTAGAGACTGCGCGCACTAATTCAAAGAGGGCATCTTCTTCCATTGCCTCCATAGTTTGGTTGCCCTGCATTTGAGTAGGGTCAGTTAGCGAGGATGCAGAGGTAGGGACTGGGCTATCCTTTTCTGCGGCATCTGTGGTGGGAGGAGGTGTTGGTGCATAACTTCGTGGTTGTTGTTTTGAGCTTGCAGGTCGTTTCTGAGAGGGATTTCGAACTATTTTGGGCATGGTAACTTTCTTTACGGTGACGGGTTCTGATTGAGGGGGCCCAGCTGGAGTTGAGGTTGGGTAAGGAGTATTGAAGTTCTGGATATGAACAAGCCCTTGACCTTCTGGCCCGTCTTCGATTCTGAACACTTGAGTTGGAATTCCGGTATTATCCACGTCTTCCATCACTTTTTGTGTTTTAGGCTGGCTATAAGCTTGACCTTCTTTGGCTGTTGGTAAGACAGGTTCATCCAGTAAGTCGTCTATTTCATTCTCCGCAAAGCTCGATATTTGTCGTGGTAGGGAGGGCATTGGTGGCAAAACAGGACTGGAAGGAGGGGGACTTGACCGCATGAAAGATGCTGTCCGTGGCATAGGGGGAGAAGACCGTATGTCCTGCGGGCTATCCTCTGAAAAGGCGGGAGTTTCGACAGGCGATTCTGGAGAACGGCCATCCTCTTGACTCGGGGACAAGGCACGAAGGGGTCTCGGGGGTATTTGACTGCTCAGAGTAGCGCCCAGCTCCTTGCGCATTGAGGATTTCCTCCGAGGCTTGACGCCTTTGGAGCCACCCTGGGCAGGGCCGTTCATGGGTCCTCCCTCAGGAACAGGTGTTGGAGCCCGGGGAACTTCCTGCAAATGATTCCCAGCGACCGCCTCATTATTTGCATTAACAGGACGGAAATTTCGAAGAGAACCAGCGGTACTAGCAGTGACACGTAGAGATTCCGGGCCTGAAGTGAAGGGGTTAGGAGTAGCCTTTTCGACCTTCATGGGCTTGGCTCTTTTCTTGACTGGCACTGAGCCGCCATCCTCGCCCTCGGTGCCGTCTTCGTACCCTGATGTGTTTCCTTCGGCAGGCTTCTTTCGCGGCCTACCGCGAGGCCGCCCTGTCGGCGGCTTTCTACTGCGAGAGCTTCTGCTAGAGGGCCTTGACGTAGAAGCGGCGGCCGTTGACGGAGGGACGGGCATGGGTGCTATGCGTTGAACATCCGATCCTGAGTTGGCTTGACTAATCGCGGGATCTATCGAATCTCGTCGTTCCATTGTGACAGGGGGTGGTGCGCCTTGAGAAAGCGCAGGTGATGCCACTCGAGACACATGTGCTGAGTGTCCGATATGAGGGTTGGCCTGAATGAAAGAGCTCCACTCTGCGGCACCAGAAGCCACGGCCATTTCGGCAGAGCGAGAGGGTGGCAGAGAGGCAGGCTGCAGTGGAGCGGGTTGTAGAGGCGTGGGCTGCATAGGGTGAGGTGGCATCTCAACGGGCGGGATGCCAACATTTGGTTCTCGCCTTTGTAGCCTGGAACCGACTGTGAACTTGAGCTTGACTTCGAGTGTCTCGCGGTTTCCTCCTCCGAAGACGGCAAGCAAGTTTTTGGTGACACGTCCAGTTACCATTTTGGGCGACTGAGACAGCCATTCACCACCACGCATTGAATCGAGTGCCCATGATAGCATGCCTTGTCCAACTAACGGGGTGTCTGGCTCTGAATAATCGAGTGCGTAAATCGTGTAGTCATCCTCACTATCTTGATTTCCGAGCTCCGGGCTGCATTCGGTGATTGCCTGTAGACACGCTCGCAAGTCGACAATGCCAATAGAGTTCTGTTCATCGAGAGGAATTGTTTGAACAAAGAGGGTTTGCGTTGATCTAGCAAGGCAATTGACTCTGGCCTCCTTGTCAAATGTATAATGCACCTTGACTGCATATCAAGTTAGCAAGGTAACTACCAGACGCATCGATTTTGCATACGACCCATAGGCCTGACTTGGACGCCTGCTTCGTTTGTTTCCATGTTCTGTTGCATCGCCTGGCCGTTGTGATTCCAGCCGCCTTGAATAGGATTGGGCATTTGTGAAGCCATGGCGGTTAGTCCCCTGAGGGGGGAAGTCAGAGGTGGCGGTTAAAGAATCAATCGTGAATTATGTCGTCGTCGTCTATGGTGGGTTATATCATGTGAGTAGAGACAAGGCAGCGACGGCCGAGAAGAAAGAAGTAAAGGGTCAAGAGGTGAAGTTTGGCAGTGGATACTTCAATGATGTGTAGGAAATAGTAGTGTGGAGGTTTAATGTTTGAGCTCGTTGGCCGGGACGTGATATCAAATTCGGGAGGCAGGCGTCATGTTCGTGACGCGCTCTAACCCGCGTCGTGAAGCGAAGGTGGATCAAGTTAAAGTGCGTGCCGATAGTCTTGCGCGCTGGCTAGACAACGAGAAAATAGAGAATAAAGTGCTAAAGGGGAAAAGATAGTGATGGGAATGCGGGCTATGAGAGAAAAGAAGAACTTGAACCAAACCCCCAATTTGAAGTATCGATAATAAAAAGTCACCGATGCCTTTAACGTGTGTTGTGATGCAGCTTCAAAGCCGTGTTCCGCCTGAATGAAACTGAAGAGAAGATGGAGGGTCGCCGTGTCACTCCAGTGGTTGATGAGCCAATAACCCCTGTCAATTACCCTTTTAGTGCCTGCAGTGGGTGACGTGAGTTAGTGTAAGCTTCGCCTTCTAGACGCGCCGCCCGGGCGGAGGTGGGGGTTTGCCGGAGCGTGAGCCACCTCTTCCGACACGGAGCTCTTCAGTGGGGCCGGATAATGCAAGTTGAGGTTGGAGCAGAACTCACGTGCTCTGCTATCTCAAGCGAAACCTTCGTTTTGTCTCAATGGAAGTCGTCGTACTTTGAAACGGTACGTATCTTTTGAGTTGGTTGCGAACCTGAGTCTTTTCGCAGGCTGTTTTGCTATGGCCAACCTAGTAACTGCCGACTTGCTTCGATGACGGGAAAATCGGTAGAAATGAGCCAGAGAAGGACGGAGATGTCTCGTCTTGCTTTCGAGGCTCTTCCTGCGGCGGGACACTGTCCCTTTTATAATCTTGCCCTCTGCCTGAGGTCATCTAATAGACTCTATCGGGTGCCTGCCTAGGTACATGAGATAGTTTGCTGGCTGGATCCTCTTGCTGGTCCTGTTCCCTTATCTCCGCATTTCGTTTGTTTGTCTCTCCTGTCTGCATCTATCCCTCCTTTTGTTAGCCCTGTCCGGCAAACGTAAGATGATGTTTCTTCTGAGGCTTACATACCCGCCCACCTGGCCCTCCAATACCTGCATCTGCCCCTCTTTGGCCATTGGTTATGCCCTTAAACA
The DNA here is from genome assembly GCA_013623555.1 of Fusarium nisikadoi. Classification (NCBI taxonomy): domain Eukaryota; kingdom Fungi; phylum Ascomycota; class Sordariomycetes; order Hypocreales; family Nectriaceae; genus Fusarium; species Fusarium nisikadoi. The sequence continues at coordinate 24,629 of JABFFB010000213.1, forward strand.
GAGTCGCTGCAAAATGAGACTTTTCAGCCACGGTTTCATCTCTCACCAAAGTAATTATTGTTGTTTTCATCCCAACCCCACTTTAAGTCTCTCGTTCGCCACTTTGGTTATGATCATTCTTGACTTCATGAGCGCTATTGTGACTCCATGTGGAAGGACAAAAGCATCGTCTATTTTGAAGCACATTTCTCTTATCGCTTGATATCATCGCAATTCATCTATCAGCACACGCACTACATAATTTCCATCTCGTAGTGGCATCTATTTTTACACTTAATTCAAGCATTGGTAGCATGCGAGGAATTACAGTCGGCTTCCAGGGAGCGACTCATCCGCCATCCAAACAGCCTTGCCTTGGTCATCCACTGCCGTCTTGCGAGCGATAATCTCTCTGGCGACCTCAGCGATGCCTTGGCGGCCGTTGCGCGAGGACACGATTCTGTTGGCCAGCTGCTCCTGGGTATATGTGCCGCTTGACAGAACCTGCTCGATCTCTTTCTCGGATGGCACACCAAGTTCCCGGTGAGGGTATTCCTTGAATGTCCGATCGGTGAAAAGGGCTAGTTCATTGTTTGAGTCGTACTCAAAGAAGGGCTTGGCCACGTTTGTGCCTCCAATCGCCTCGAGGGACTCAGGCTGCCACTTGGGCGCTTCCTTTCGGATGAGCAGTGCTGATACACCCTCGGTGAAGTCGGGATGCTGCATGAACTTGGTGGCAATCTGGTGCTCTCTCTTAAATGTTTCAGCGATATCCCACTCGCCACCTACACGCATCTGGCGAAGAGCCACATGCACAGCTGTAGGTGATCGCTTGTGTAGAGTTTTGAGCTGCTTCTGCGCCCACTCCTCAGTTGTACCCCGCTCGGCCTGCAAGGCAGCGATGATCTCACTGATAGTGTGCTTGTTAAAGCATCGGTCGATTGCTTGGCGAATTTCGCCGCTCAAGGTTATGGGCTGGTCATATGGCAGACCGGTACAGAACTCTTCAAGTGTTTGGTTGATGAGTGCCAGTCGTTCAGGCAAACCATCGCTGTCCCGGAACCGTAGTTCGGCTAGACGTGCCTCTAGATCAGGCAAGCTGGTTGAATGCAGGTAGTGGGTGGCAATACCCGAATAGAAGACGTTGGGGCCAGTGAGTCGCTCGCTAGTAAGCGCAAGGTAAGTCCCAACAGATCCATTCATTCGAGGAAGGAAGAACGAAGCGCCGACATCGGGGAAGAATCCAATTGTGGTCTCGGGCATGGCAAAGATAGTCTTCTCGGTCGCGATTCTGAAAGGAGCATGGGTACTCAAACCAACACCACCTCCCATAGTGATACCATCCATGAAGGCAATATAGGGCTTCTTGTATGTCGCAATGTAGTGGTCCAGCTTATATTCAAGGGCGAAGTATTGTGCCGACTTCTGCCAGCCTTTGTCGCTGCTCGAGTTGAGCTGGGCGAGCGCAGCGACGTCACCTCCAGCGCAAAGGGCCTTTTCACCAGCACCCTTCATAACGACAACATTGGCGAGATCAGACTTTTCCCATTCGATTAGTCGGGGCACGATCTTTCGGATCATCGAGGCATTGAGTGAGTTGAGCTTCTGCGGCCGGTTGAGCATAACAGTTCGTAGGCCATACTTGCTCTCGAAAACTACATCATTTGGATCATCGCCTCGCCTCTCTCGGGTGTTGGTGGCTTCGGATGAAAGCTATGATATAAAATTAGAATTCACAGTAATAAACAACCCACTAATTGTGTTCACCTGTCGTGCACCGAGCGAGGAGCCCAGAATCTTTGATTGCTGGACCATATTGAAGATTCTTGGTGAGCTTCGATTTGCAACATTAGCTGAGGCACCAGCTCGGGCTGTCAAAGTTCGAAATGACATTGTATGAAAAGAAGGGTTAGCGATGCGCACATGCGATCGACATGCGCATCGAGGTGAAGAAAGAGGGGATATAAGATGGATGGCTTTGGAGTATTGTCCGAGGTCCGCGGCAATGCTTTTTCACCCGTCCGCAACAAGCCGCCTAAGCCCAAAAACCCATAACTACCTAGGTAGGTTAGCAGCCACACTTTTTGGTGGAGGTGTTGCGGTCGACTATCGTCACATGACTTCTCATGAAGCTCAAAAGATGGTCCCACACGGGCAGCCAATCAGACATGTGCTCAACTTGTCGTCAACTTTTTGAGCTATCTGGGCTTCAGCCTTGCGCGCCGTCTCCAACACCCCAAACTATCAGAATATATTCAAGATGTCGACGGACCCCAAGATTCAGTACGTCACAACGAGCTCTACTCTGTAGCCTCATATTACTAACAGATCCAACAGGGAGCTTCTCAGCAAGTCGCGCAATGAACTCACGTACGTGACAGACATCTCTTCCTCTTCGTCCAGCCCCGCGACAAGGCCTCGATTGCTAACACATCATCCTCTAGTGAGTACGAGATTGCCCAGCTAGAAGAACACGAGTTCTCTGCCGGCCCTCTATCTATCCTTCAGACCGCCGTTCGATCGCACGTGCAAGTGCTCATCTCCATCCGCAACAACCGCAAGCTCCTTGCGCGTGTCAAAGCCTTCGATCGCCATTGCAATATGGTGCTGGAGAATGTAAAGGAGATGTGGACAGAGACCCCTCGGTTGGCAAACGGGAAGAAGGGCCGCCCAGTGAACAAGGATCGATTCATCAGCAAGATGTACGTCTATAACACAATAACTTGTCAATTGGCGGTGACTCGAACCTCAAACTTGATTACTGACTTTACCACAGGTTCCTACGAGGCGATAGCGTCATTCTGGTTCTTCTCAGCTAATAATTATTACCGTCATGGTTTTGGGGCGGTGTGAGCTCGAATTTAAGAATGGGATGTTTGTATGTCTTACGGGCAAGACTCACAGGGACTCCATAGGCGTTGAAAACATGTTGACTTTTGCATACTATATTTGTTCATTACACGTGTTGACAATATTTGCACACTGCCGAGTATCTCGACCTTACTGGCTTAAATCTCCATGCTCGACCTCGAGACAGAAGCAGAGGTCGTAAGACTGTCTAACTGCTCAAGCCCTGGAAGAAGCTGGCCAATCCCCAGGCTCCAGGATCGGGAACCTCCTGATAGCCACTACCTCCGATATAGACCGTCCGACCCAGGCTGGCTTGCATACCCTTGGTCTTATTAGCTCCCTCCAGTGCTGCGTCAGCTGCCTTCTTAACGTCTCCTGTCTCGTTGAGAGCTTCCACGAAGGGATGAAGGGCGTCGACCAACGTCCGATCTCCAGGACGAGCAGGCGTGTACTCAGCCAAAGCACCGCTACTCATCTTGAGGGCCTTGGCCCAGACTTCGGGCGAGGCCGTGCCGGGTGACAGCTCACGAAGAGCATGAACCAAGGCGTTGAGGAAGATGGCATATAGAGCTCCAGAGGTTCCATCCATGGCCGTTTCCACGATTGTTACGATTGATGAGAGATCCACGACAACGTCGCCGGTAAGAGGTTGCACATCAATGTGCTTCAGGATTGCTGTATTATGTTAATTCATGTCTTTTTCTAGGTGGCCATGATGCGTTGGACTGACCTTCAGCGCCTCGTTTCAACCCGATTCCGCAATCGCCATCTCCGACGATAGTGTCGTAATGGGTGACCTCTGGCTCGGCATCAATCACTTTTTGTAGGCCTTTCTTCAATACTGTCTGCGCGGCACTAGAGTTTGTTTTTAGACCACTAGGCTTGATATCCCCAGTAGCACTAGCACTGCCTGTCCTTGTATCGGTGTTATTGGCTTCCCAGGTGCCGGCCTGAACGGGCGCGGACCATCCAACCACCTCACTGGGAGCATCAAGCAATTCAATCATGCTTGGAGCTTCGAAATCAGGCGGAACCACATTAAGAAGGGAAATGCTGAAGCCGGGACCGTTCAGGCTGGTCATGAATGTTCCACTGAGTATTCTCACGGGCCGGATACTGTAATTTGACTCAAGCTGACTCGCAACTTCTGTAGTGATGCCGCCCAGTTCAAGAACGCTGACTCCTCCCAGGTTGTTGACCATGAGAACAACTTCTTTGGAATTAACGTCCACAAAAGCTCGATCCTTGTCTGCGGTGTCGAGTAATTGCTTGAGCATTCTACTTACGAGATCAGGTAGTTCAGCCTTCTCACGGCCAGAGCCGGGTTCATTGTGAATACCCATTCCCAGCTCCACCTCGCCTGCCGCAAGACTGCCCTCTGTATCGACCTTTCGCCCAGGAACATGCACATGTTCAAGACTGGCGCCTACACTGACGAGGTTGTCTGCTGTCAGTTGCGCATATTTGGCAACCTGACCAAGTGGCTTTCCTAGAGCTGCGAGGGCACCTGAGATTTTGTGAACGAGAACTGTACCTGCAATTCCACGACGTCCAACTTTTCCGGCTTTTGCACGACCAACACCAACGTCGTCGCCAACAACCACCATCTTAACCTCAAGCCCTGCAGCCTTGGACTTTTCAACGGCCATACCAAAGTTGAGGACGTCACCGGTATAATTCATTACGGTGACCAGAACGCCTTTTGATGTATCGACGCGAGAGGTAATTGCTGTGCGTATTTGTTCTGCTGAAGGAGATGCGAAGATGGTTCCAGCTACCGCTGCGGAGAGCATGCCTTGGCCGACCATGCCGGCGAAGGAGGGCTCATGGCCGGAGCCACCACCTGAGACAATGGACACTTGTGCTTTGGCATTGGAGTCAGGACGACGATAGATGACTTTGAAGTCTGGATCTAGGGCGAGCGACGGATTGGTGAGGGTGAGACTATGGAGAGCTGAGGAGACGAGGCAGGTTGGATCGTTGATAAAGTGTTTGGCGGACATGGTAATGGATGGTAGGAGTGAGATGGTCAACCAGTATTATCGAGCTGAGATGAAACAGCTCTTAATTAAGAAGATATTATTGATCAATTGGGTCTGACTTTTGAGTGATTCAATCTTCTTAAGTACCATCTGCCAAGATAACCGCCACTATGGAAGTGGCAATCAGGTGAGGTTATGCTGGCTGTATTCAAGCGATGAAGGATGGATGAATGGAAGCCAACACCGAGCTTAAGTGGGGGAATCGCGGGGTTTGCAGCGGGGTTGGAGCTGTGAGGCCGGGGTAGGGAATATGTCACGGGAGGTGCCATGCATGAATATTGGGTATTCGGTTTAGGTATACCGAAGTTCTGCCCACTGTTAATGAGCATGTGGCCATTGGCTTGCAATCAAGAGACTTGTAGGAGGTGGGCATATGGGATGTTGGTCATGGAGTTGTTGAGAACCACCCAATTCCTGCGGAATGGGGAGACTGGAAATGGGGTGCTCAATTGTTAGGCTTCAGATAGACATGGAAGGCTCAACAAGTTGTATTAAGTACATTGTTCACTGGTCAGGGGACAATATAGAGGCGGCATTGCACGCACATGCATATAACCACCACCGGCTTTCCTATTCAAGTAATATCCTAAGGTTCGTTACGACCTGATAGCTTGTGGACCGTGTTTTTATAAGCTTAAAAGAAGCATTCATTACAGTCCAGTCAAGGAATGACCATTGCTAATATGCAAGCCCAGTCGTTGATTGCCTAGCTAATAGTTAAGGTTAAAAAAGCAGAACCGTATTGATATCCTTATCAGTGTATTGCTTTCTTAGCAATAGGGTGAAGAGAATGCAGGTATGATAGCAGAACCCAAAGCAAGGATGGCAATAACATGAAGCTGTGTAGACTTTCCGCGTTATCTCGTGATACAATCCTGTTTTTGAATATTGAATGCGTACTTTATAAATGACATTAGACTCATTAATTCGTATTCCGTGTAAGACCTGTCTTAGGATACTAGTGCAAATGAGAATAAGTCGAGATCCTTGATAACTTTGTGACATCCTGCATGGTCTACTGACGGTAGATGAAGTTTAGCTTCAGTGGCAGAAACAATTATTCAAGCTGGAAGTCAAAGCTTTTTTTAGATAAAGAAGTTATTAGGAACTGTCTATCATGTGTACGCGTCAGGACACAGTACATTCGCACGCATGCCTGGTTAGATATAAGTTGCGCAGGCAGGGGATAAATTTCCCGCAGCGTTCCCACATACCGCTCCACCCATACAGTACTGTATTTCTAGAATTTCTTCAAAGGCGCACGCTAACGCGGGAATAAAATAACCTAAACCAAAAATAATTAAACAATGAGTTCCGTGATCCCGGCTTGGCTAACTCGCTAAGTAAAGATCGAATTGCCCTTTCTGGAAATTGAAACACACGCGCCTCATGGACTATGTGGGCATACGATGGTTGCCATACGGAATGATGATTCTTTCAGTCTCGGCCGAATTAAAAGAGATGCTCCATAGTTTTTTATCCGCTCTTCAGGTCATGCAGAAAAGGGATTGAGCTCACGATTGGATCGTGCTGGCTCCAGGAACCGCATTTATTCCAGGAACAAATGGAGCACTGCTGACACTGGGACGATCATAATCAGGTATTGTGCAGTGCATTGCCTATCTGCTTGCGTACCTCTCACCTTGCTCTCGCATTCCGTTTCTCGTGACAGATTCGAAGCCTCAACTGTCGCCTGTGTAAACCCCCTGACGATCCACGTTCCCGTAGGATCCATGTTGTTGCTCCGCCTCAAAGTACATACAAGCACGAGCATCACATCGCATGGACCTGATGAGCCCGAGCCACGATGGGCTTTCCTTAGACAAATTCATTTCCAAGGGGACCCTTCCTTCCAACTTTCAGTGGAGTCCCTGACGTATCGTCCAACATCAGTCAATGTCAGTAGTGGTCATGCCCATAGTAAAAAATTGGGGTGTTTCGAGCATCCATCCCCCTTCTTGCCATGCCAATTTTAGAAGGAAGGACATCTTCTCTTTCTTCACATCGATTCCCATTTCCTTAAAGTTTTCTTTCGTTGTTCTTGGGCTACTTGGGTACTCTCTTTTCATCTACGTGGTTAGATATCTCTATCACCATATATCGTTGAATTCATTCTTGGCGACGCGTCTAAGTGGGATACACGGACTGAGCTTGGCATCAAACAGGGTTCAGTCACTCTGTTATTTCCGTCTTGTCTTTGTCTTGGTTATACGAGCTTTGGGCTAAACTGCCAAGATGCATTCATTACTTCGAGCAACTACTGCGATACTTGGCTGGGCTGTAGCTGTCAATGCCTACGACGTAACTTGGGATGATAACAGTAAGTTTTATTTTCATCGACAAAGTAGTGGAACTAATGCATTGTGGCAGAATCTATCGAGAAGGCCGCCGGCCAGGCAGCTTTTGGCTTGGTATCATACTACACAGGAAACAACACCGGCGATACACCAGGAAACTTGCCAGATCCTTACTACTGTTACTCCCTCATACCCAACGAGCCATAAATATTTACTGACAGTTAACAGGGTGGGAAGCTGGCGCGATGTTTGGTACTCTTGTTGATTATTGGTGGCTCACCGGTGACGACTCTTACAACTCAATCACAAAACAAGCCATGATTCATCAAGCTGGCACAGAGGGCGATTATATGCCCGATAATCAGACAATGACCGAAGGTAACGATGATCAAGGCTTCTGGGCAATGGCTGCAATGTCAGCAGCTGAGCACCAGTTCCCAGATCCTCCTGAGGACACAGCCGGATGGCTCGCTCAGGTTCAAGCTGTCTTCAATGAGTACGTCAGTCGCTGGGACGCAGACTACTGCGGCGGCGGTATGCGATGGCAGATCTTTAAGTGGAATACTGGTTTCGACTATAAGAACGCTATCTCCAATGGCTGCTTTTTCAATGTCGCCTCTCGGTTAGCGCTGTATACGGGTAACGACACTTATGCGGACTGGGCTGAGAAGCTGTGGAAATGGCATGAGGATTCTGGCATCATCACCGACAAGTTTGAAGTTCAGGACGGTGTTCATATCAGTGATGCTAAAGGAAAGAAATGTACCGATATCGACAAGACACAGTGGTCCTACAACACAGGGATCTTCCTGCACGGCGCCGCGGTCATGTATAACCTTACCTCGAGCGATAGTTGGAAGAAACGAGCAGACGGTCTCCTCGATGATGTTTTCAACAAATTTGTCAAAGATGAGATCATCTACGAGCAGTTTTGCGAGCCTCACAAACAGTGCAGTCAGGACCAACAGAGCTTCAAGGGGTATCTTGCACGGTGGCTGGCAGCTACCACACAAATTTATTCTTCTACAAACAACAAGATCATGAAGCTCATCAAGGCAAGTGCCCAGGCCGCCGCCAAAGTCTGCACAGGCTCACCCACAGAGGGTTACAAGGGGCCTGCAGGCACAGCATGTGGCTTCTCTTGGACGACGGGTAGCTTTGATGGTTCTGTTGGAGTTGGCCCCCAAATGAACGCCCTCTCGATCCTCATGTACACGCTGGTGGAGAGTGCCAAGGGGCCTGTCACCTCGAAGACCGGTGGAACGTCCAAAGGAAACCCTGGTGGTGGAAATACGGACATTAACGACAATGATGGAACCCCTCCATTGAAGGACATCACGACGGCTGATAAGGCTGGCGCCGGTATTCTGACGTTCCTTTTCCTTGCCGGTGTCATCGGGGGTGTTTCATTCTTGGTCATCGACTTTTAGACCTTTCAAATTCTATGATAGTGTATGGCGTTGAGGCGGTATCTGTTATATTTATTGTTTTGCGGCGTTGAGAGGTTGCTAGATGGGATACCTTGCACTTTACTTGGCCTTCGACTTGTAAGTCAGGCTGCAGAGCAATACTCACAAATCTTATTGATTACGTTGCCTGTGTTCAAGAACCCGCGATGACCTGCCCAGGAGCCTTTCATATGCCCATCTGTTACTTGCAGTTGCTGGCTTTTAGGAAATCTTATTCTCTGACTGCGCTTGGTAGCGATGAGAACCAGAGTCTTGGGTTTCAGATCCAAAGGAACCTTTGAGTAATGGTTATCGATTCTTGGTGTAAATATGCCAATCATTCAGCCCTTTTCTTTAGGATCTTATGGTTAAAAACAACCTTATCATTAGATGTACCAGATCGAACTCAGTATCACCACCCATTTAATGCTCAAACTCCGGAGCAAGAAAAAGAACTATTTTACACTATTCCGTGTCCTTCGACCTACCGTGCTCATCCCTGGACAACCTTGCATATTGTGTCTTCAAAACGGGAGTGTCAGCACTGACAAGGGAGTTAATCCACCTTTCCTCTTCCTCGCCCCCTTCTGCCGTCTTCACCGTCGCATGGCCCATCAGTACCGGATGACAATTAACATAGACGTTCTCATACTCGCGAGCCGGCACGTTAAACGTTTCGTGAAAGATTCCCAAATGCCTCAGTTTGGACTTATTGACGTAGTCCCATGCCTTCCTGTGTAACTCGTCATGTGCGAAGCGGTGCAGACTCTCTATGTCACGAAAGTAGTAGATCAGAAGAAGGGTGTTATTGCTACTCTTTTCATCTCCACGCCATGTTGAAGAGCTCAGCATACCATATTCCTCTCGCTTGGAGGTAAGATCACTATGCATAGCCATGAAGTATTTGCTAATTTGCCCCATGCCTGGTGCTGCGAGACCGAGAGGGTGGTTGGCCTGGATTCCGAGATGAAAGACTACAACGGGGTTTGCTCCGGGAGTCGAATCAAAGGATCCAGTAGAGAAAGGGAGCTGCGCGGTGGCACGGCCTGGCACGATCTTCTCATTATATTCATTGGGGTTTGTGCTGTAAAGTTGGATTGTGGTTGTGACAATGGAGTTGAACAAGACGGCCAAGGGTGGTACGACCGCCCAATGGAGAGGAAGAACAGCACAGAGAGCAAGTTGGATAAACGATCCAATGACTAGTGTAGTTTGAGGTTTGAAGCAGTCTTTGAACATGAACTTATCATGTGTCAGTTGAGGATAAGTATGAAAACAGGGCTCATGACTTACAAGCATCCCAGCTGTTGAGGCAAATGTCAGAGGCCGGGAAGTTGGCTCCAATTTGGGACGGAACTCCGATTTCTTCATCTTGTGGTTGGTCAAGCCAACCAATTCAATTGATTGACTGCCAGAGTCAGAAGAACAACATCAAGAATCAAGGGCGCGTGGTTTATATATAACCAGTTCTTTCTACCAAGGTGGCTCAGCAACTACCAAGTTATAAAAGTCCCAAGTCACAAGAAACATGTCTCAGCAATACGTTGATGAAGCGAATGCGAGATCCAGAAGCAGCAGTATGCTTCGATGACACTGAATATGAAGACTAACGTTAGCCTAGGTAATCAAGCAGTCTTCAAGTCACTCTCGGTGGTGGTCGTGGCTTGCTCGCACTCGCTTAACACTGAAAATCTCCGATGAATGGTGCTTGAGTATTTCTATCAATTGCCCCGAGAATACACTGCTGCCAAAAATAGGCCGACAGAGGTATGCTACTAGTAGCCAAGCTCCAGCCAAGTTTTCCGAACTCCATTGGTTATTATAATCACGAGTGCAAACCCGCAAAACATCGGACTGTTTATTTGACCGTGTGCTCACTGTGCTCAGACCTTATCAAGTCCGTTGACCGACGGGCTCTCTGTCTCTTCATGATTCCGCCCTGCAGTGTAACATGATCACACTAGGTACGGATTCTCCACCATACGAGCTGCGTCCTCATGTCCAAGATTGAATCCATCTCCACTTCTGGCTGCCCTAGCAACGAACAATACACCTGACCAGATTCTTATTTAAAGCCGAGTGCGGTAGATCTGCGTACTACTAGCCGAGACTCGATAAATCTAAGACACGAATGCCCTGCTGAATCTTTGAAGAACAGTGGAAATGTGCTAGCGGGCGAGCCAGACGCTCTTAAACTGAGAATGCTGTCTGCCTCTCGAGTAATTCGTGGAAGTATGAGCAATGTTTCAAAGATTTAATAAACTGCGAATTGATTTAGAATGTGACGGTTCCCTAGTCGTCACTCATGAGGGTCGTCTCACTATCATAATCCTAAATAACACCAAAAGCCCAAATTGCACTTGCACAGATTCACAGATGATGCGTCCAAAGAACCGACACACAAGCCATACAAGAACAGATACAACCAACAGAAATAGAAAAGTAACTCTCGCAATATGGTATTCAAACAAGCTCTTCCAAGAGTGCCGACAACGCGCAACGAAATGGGAACCATTACTTGCAAACTCCATCATGGGCAGCCGAGCCTCTTTTTCTTTCTTCTTCATCAAATAACGGTCTGTGATACCGAAACTGCGTACGCCTGGCCATTTTTATGTAAAGGAATGTGTGCAAATCGCTTCAGAAATTATGTTCAACATAATATAGATGCGCTGCGAAAAGTCGGGGCAAAAGTTGTCTAAGCGGTGTTTTCCTTGTCTTGTGTCTGATGAGGATAGTTGGGGTCCGTGAGAGACTTCTCCCACTCATCCATCAGGGTTGTCGCGGTGCGTTTGATGTTACTGGGCGAGAACTGGTTGACGATATTGGGTAGAAGCTCTTCTAGCTTGGGGGAGAGCAAAGGGGTTTCGTAGCCAGTCGACTTCTTCTTGCTATGCTAGGTTAGCACCTTCACTTACGACTCATCTCAATTCCAATGCCATGTGACTTACGAGGGTGAGTCCGCAGGTTCTCCCTCATCTGAAGTAGCAGACATATCGTCCAATCCACCGCTGCCAATAGTAGATCCACTCCAGCGAGACGTCTTGGAAGACGAGGCCGGAGATTCCCAATTAGACCAGTCGTTATCATCCATCGAATCAAATCCAAGAGGCTGCCAAGAGAAAGACTTGTTCTTGGACTTTGTTTTGCTCCGAGGAGGCAGTTCGGGCCTTTTCGATGCTGTGCTTGTCGAGGTCGAGGATTTGGTCTCAGTTGTATCCGAGTTGTTGTGAGGCGGTTCAAACACTGTGCTCACTTTGGGCCGTAGTGGACGATTCGGCCGTATGGTATCCTGGTTTCGATTGGCTTCGCCACGTTCGTTGACACTGTTGGAACGAACGGGCTGACCATTGATAGGCTCATCCCCGACCGTAATCTGGCGTATGTCCTCGACAAAAGCCCTGAGGCCCAACTTAAAGTCCTCGACAATCTGTGGAACAACCGGACCGTTTTGTTGTGTGCGTGGCTGCCACGAGGCACGCTTAGATAAATGAGGGTTTGTTAATTGAGCGGTCCTGCGCTCTATCGAAGGTAAGTTCACTTGCTCATGCTCGTGATCGCGATCCTGGTATAATGAGAATCCTGCGTCTGGTTTCGTCGGCGATAGCAGAGATAGGGTTCTTGTATGCCCGCCACGGAGGACCCTTCTTCGGTTGGGTGTCGCTGGGTTCTGAGTCTGCTGTAACAATTTCCTGCGATCTGGGTCCACACTTCGCCGGATGGATGCAGCATCATCTTCTGAAGATAAAATGGGACTGCGAAATGTCTCAAGGGGGATGGTGTCGCCTTTCTTCTCTTGTGCGGTCCATTTCTTCTTGAGCAGCGTTAGATCTGCCTCGGCACGCGACAATTCCTCACGCAATTCAAGCACACGTCTCTCCTGAGCAGCAATTGCGATGATAAACTCGTTTGCGTCAACAGGAGTGGCAATGCCAGATTCGATTGGTGTTGGGGGGACTGATGACATGGAAGCAGAAGTCGGTGTTGGTCGGGAAGGGTCGCTTGTAGGGGGTGCAATTGGAAGCGTCAAGGACAGTCGATTGACCTGGCGGTTCATGCTGGATACACTAGATTTGGCACGAGCGTGGCCACGTCTGAAAGGGACGCCCTCGTCCTTTGAAGCCGGTCGGGAAGGCATTGCTGCTGTTGAAGCCATGCTGCCGTGGCGGTTGTGTGAGGAGGAATTCAGGTGTCTCGGGTTGGGCCCCTGAGCCAGGTCACGAACAGGAGCGTACTTGGGGTTTACAGACGCAGCGACACCGACAGTGGGAGAAGCAGTAGCAGAAATGATCGAATTAGGGGCTGTCTCAAAATTTGTGTTGGATGGAGTGGTGGGAAGAACTAAATCCGCTGGCAGATGGTCGGCAACTGAGTAGCGTCGACGGAGAGCTTGTTGTTGCGAGGCCATGCCTATTAACTCGTAGGGATTCGACTTATTGAAAAGTAGGGAACGGAGGCCGAGCACTCTTCGGCGTTTATGCAAATTGAGATGTAAATAAGAATTGAAATGAGTGGCTGGAGCTCTTCGGGCTCTGAGGCGCCGCAATCTAGCAGCGGCGACAGCAGCAACGGCGGCTCTGGCAGTGAGCGCTCTATGGTGTAACTGTGTCAGATGGCGGTGATCATCGAAGAGAGCGAACGAGCATCGATGGGCAACGCAGATTTGAAAGAGAAAGCCAGTCATCAGAATAAGGAGAGAGAGGCGAGTCCAAGGTGGATTGTGGGTGGCTTAGTGGTGTATCAAGTTTCGCATGGGGTATGGCGCCAGCCGGGGTGGATTTTGGTGGAGTGCCCACCAATTGCTCAGTGGTCGTCGTCGTAAATAGAGCCCTGCAGGCGTTCGGTAGCACGCCCCTAGATCCCCTAACTTGGATAGACGTTGACTGGCTCCTTAGCACAACTGGGCGGGCGTTGAACCAGGCGGGGGTCAGTCGGTTGTCAGGAGAATAGGAGCAGTGCAACACCATTGGACGCTGGGGAGGACGCAGGAACTTCTCGAATTAGAAAGCCAGGGACGATGAGGCTTGCCAGGGGCCAGATGCGAACAAATTGACGAATCCCAGTAAGGGACAAGATGACGTTAAGCGGATGGGGCGGACGATAAGGAGCCGTTGAGTGAATCAATTGTCGTCGAGAAGTGAGACCGTAATTATGAGATAGAACAAAGATGATATTAAAGGAAAGAATAATGATGAAAAAGAGGGTTGACGGCAAGAAAACGACCGAGATTGTAATGAGCGAATCTTCCCGAACAGGCGTTTACGGGATGCAAATATGGAATGTCGAAAAAGCAAAGTAAACTGGATGTTGTTGATACGCAATTCCGGGAGAATGGCCAACTCGACGGCAGCCCTGTCACAAGGTAACTGGAGCCGCGAAGAAGTATCCGTACGTTTTAATAGGCGAGAGGTCCTGGAATTGAGGATATAATGCGTGTAATACTCGGGCGCGTGAACTTGATCATGGATCAGGCTAGGCAAGATAAAGTATTGGACATGAATTGTAGATGTTACTGCAGCAGGGTCTCGTGTGTTGGAAATTGGGGCATGTTTGTTTACATAGGTAGTTAGGTAGTTATGGAGGGAGGCTCGTAAATCAATCAAATGGATCCTCGGCATCCCATACACCATGCCATGCCAGTGCCATGCGAACTGACCCAAAATCTTGCACTTACGGCCCAACCCGCAGGTCTCATACAGGTTGTGACAATCGCACCACCTGGCCCCGACAACCAGCTGTCGCTGCCCCGTTTTGCGCCATCCATCGAGCGAGCTCAACGCCTTGTGGGAAGTGGACCACATCCCCAGTTTGACTCATAAGGTCGGCAGTCATCTCAACTTCTTGGTTTCACTGATCAACTTTTTTCGATGCTCGATTCATCAGACCGCCCTGTTGCTACCCTCCCATCTGATCCGTTGTTAAGAGCACTGCCAGCTCGACAGGCTACTACTGCGGCTTGTGCATTAGATCGTTTCTTGTTAGGCAAGGGTTCCAAGAGGACGGCAAACGAGTGTCTGCGCTGCCTGTAATTACCTTGGTCAAACAAAGTTCTGATATCTCTTTGCCATCATTGGCTACTTGGTACTGAAGCATCTTGGACTGACTGACCTGGCTGACGGGTCGACGTTTGTCACGACGATGGAGAATTCGTTACCGTGACCCTGTCATCCAGGATCAGGGGCCTTTGCCCTTTTTGTCTTTGCGCGCCTGCAGCGGACCTCGCATTAAAATTGCAGATCGAGAAGAGTTGAGCACAATTCGGCACCATCACTTTTGCTGCACGTAATAACTAGTAGATTCGTAATATTAATTACACTCGTAAGCTGGCTTGCATATCTAATTGACTTTTGCTCTTTGGGCCGTCCTTCGATTCCAGACTTCTAGGCTTTCTAATAACAACAATAGTGCCTAAAGATGATGGTCTCATAGCTCAGCTTTGAATATCCTGACACAGTACGGAGTAGGTACGCAAGCGACATTTAGAACCTCGGGAACGATTTGAGATTTTATATTCTTCTTCTTGCCTTATGAAACACACTTTATAACGCTGAGGGACTTATCTTAAGATAAAAACTAACTTACGGTGCATGTGTAGGCTGATCTGTGTTTCTGGAGGACTCTCAATCAAAGCATCATGTGACTTTCGCGTCAACTTCGCGTCCACCCCATTCAAGGCAGGTTCCCAGTACCGGCTGACAAGTAAAATTATCTCGCTCACTACCTTCATCGCCCACCACCTCAGGCACTGCCACTCCTTCTTGGAACTTTGTGAGAATGGCATCTTTTGCTCTAATGCGATGACTATATTGCCTGTTCTCTCCACTTTAGTATGAACAATTGAACCACCTCCACCCGTTCATCCGAGTTGCGAAATCTAAGTCATGAGCTGTTCTTTGTTCTCGTACAACGACATCTTTTTGAATTACTAACTAAGCGTAATGACCTCTCGGTATGCCGCTTCCATTCTCTCTGGTTTGTGAATTGCTCGAGCAATCCTTCCTTCTTTCTCTTGATAAGAAGAGTTGCTCGAACACTGTCGCAAAGTGGTTCACTCGCCATCGCAACTACGTAGATGCTCACGATGCGAACCTCCCAGCGCTGTTATCGACATTACTTCCTGAAAAAAGGACCGACCGAGTCTACTGTATTCAATCCGCCAGCTTGGAGAGAATTATTGGCCGTGCATATCTGCTTGGCTCGTCACGGACTAAGGAGTTAGCTCTGTACCGCCAGCCAGGGTCTTGTGTCGATTTGGCAGACTGTGTTTTTCGCATCCTCACAGTCACAGTAAGTATGCCCGGGACTTGGAAGCTGCCAGCTAATCGCATATCAGCCAAGCCCTGGCTACGATCATAAAAACCTTGTTACAGTTGAAGAAATTGACCAACTTCTTCATTCTCTCGCGGCTAAAATAAAATGGAGCTCCCCCTCGATTCGTGCCTCACAGGCTAGCCTGACTCCAAGCAACAGGACTGATCTTGAGAGCCTCTACAGAAGGTTGAGTTCAACAGAGGCAAAATGGTTCACGCGGCTTGTTTTGAAAAACTACCAACCGCTCGTTCTAGACCCGCACCTCCTATATCGACTGTGTGATCCTATTTTGCCCTGCGTTCTGAAGATACAGGATGATTTTGCTACTGCGATCACTTCCCTTCAAGCAATTCGAGGGAGGCTTCTTCCAAATGCTGGGCGCAAAACACCACGCGAACAGATCATGGGCACAGTCAAACCTCAACTGGGTGTCAAAATTGGACGACAACCTTGGGTCAAGGGGCATAGCATTAAGCATTGTCTAGACATGGGCCATGGGCGCATGAGTGTGGAGGAAAAGATCGATGGCGAATACTGCCAGATCCACGTCGATCCAAACAAAGGGGATAAATGCATACAGATATTCTCGAAGAGCGGCAAAGATAGCACGGAAGATAGAGTAGCACTTCACGGGTCAGTACAAATGATACGATGCGCATATACGAACTGACCCCCTGGACAGGATCATACTAGAATCACTCAAGATTGGACAGCCCGACGCCCGAGTCGAGAAAGCATGCATATTGGAAGGGGAATTGGTTGTATATGACGATGCTGTAGGTATCTTCGGTCACCTTCTTGGCTCGTTTTAACATAGAACAGCAGGAGAAGATACTTCCATTTCATAGGATTAGGAAGCATGTATCACGTAGAGGAAGGTTTTTAAACACAGAGCTAGACTCATTGTAAGTTCTCCGTGCTTTCTTCACCATGTGTTACTAAACTCGTAGGCCTGGGCCCCAGGAACACCTCATGGTGATTTATTACGACGTTATGCTTTTGGAAGATCAGTCTCTGATCAATTTGAGGCACTCAGAGAGATACAAAATCCTCTCCAACCTCGTGTGTTGCCGTAAAGGATGGGCGGGCCTCGTTCCGCGCCAAGTTATTGATTTTGGACAGCCTCTGGGAGCCTCAACTCTTCGCAAAGCTTTTGGCATGGTTATTCTGGCTCGGAAAGAAGGCCTTGTTTTGAAACCAGACGAGCCATATTTCGACTTTGCAGACCAGAGACGAAAGTTTTCGAGCTGTTGCATCAAGCTCAAGAAGGAATACATTGGCAATTTTGGAGATGTTGGCGACTTTTCGGTTGTCGGTGCCAGATATGACTCGACAAAAGCGTTGGGTTACCGAATTCCAGGGCTCAAGTGGACTCATTTTTATATTGGCTGTCTGGACAACAGAGAAGCAGTCAAAAGCTGGGGCGCTAAGCCAGAATTCACCATCGTCAATGTTGTAGAGCTGAACGAAACTATCCTGAGAGAAGTTTTCACTTATTCGAACCCGGAGCCTGTTTCTCCCGACGACAATGGGGCACTGGCTCTCAAACTGGCCCCTGGAGTCGAACAGGGATCACCGCCGACGTTCATATTTACTAGACCAATGATTTTTGATTTGAAATGCTTCAGTTTTGACCGAGTGGGAAATACTGGCTTCTGGAGTCTCAGATTTCCGTCGGTGACGAAAGTCCACTTTGACCGGGACTTCACTGACACCATATCTTTCGAGCAGTTGCAGAGGCTAGCGAAGGAGGCTACAACTGCCGGCAAATTAGAAGACAGCCAGGAGAATCTACAGTGGATTGCAAAACTCGAAGCAGCTGACCCTCGTTGTATTGCTGTCGACGCTGTGAGCCAGCTGACAGTGACTACTATGCCAACGCCGTCGCCTCACAAATCAACACAAAATACCACCTCTACATGGTCTCCGACGTCACCTTTAGCTACAAAATCACCAGTTCAAGTTAGTCCTTGCCGCGGCCGACACGGAAGAGTTCACAGGGCCCCATCTTTGGATTTGCCTTCCATAACAGCAGCAACATCTTTGCGAGCTGAAGCATCGTCACCCACGAAATTGTGCGCCAAACCCAAACGTGGCCTGCCCTCCACTGGACCAACTTCGCAGCACAAACGCTCGAAGAGTAGCAGTGAAACATCGATAAGCCAAAAAGACTACCCATACGTTGATATTGCTTCACAACCACGCGCATCTCTCGCCGCCAGGGACAGCAACCCGCGACCTCAGCCTGCCATGTCTTCTTGCGCACCATGTTGTCCTTCCTCTCCGAGTGAGAGCTTCTTTGATGAATCCAGCAACTCCGATGGGGTCAGCGCTGAAGTCTTAAAGTTCATTTTCAACCCAGGCACTGGCGAGCTTCAGACAGAGACCAACCCTGGGCGCCTGAAACTGCCAACAACCAAAGTAACAACGGCATTGGAAGGGAAATGTATCTATGCTGGCGAAGACTGTATGCTTGCAAATGCAGTTGTACTCGTTTCGCCAGGCCTTCTGTCCATGAAAGAAGAAGCAAAAACGCTTCTCGCTCGGCATGGTGTTGACACCCCTGTCACTGACATCGACACATGGCTCAAAGCCGAGAAGGAGGCCAGACAGAGAGGGAAAATCACTATACCTTCAAAGGCTTATGTTGTGTGCGATAGCGACAACAAATTTGTGTTCAAGCGCCTAGCAGAAAATTTCAAGGAGCTTCGTAAGGACAATCTTTTCAACAACGGCACGCACATCGAAATTCACGACTGGCGCTTTTTGTCCTATCTCACGACACAAGAAGACGAGTCTATCGAAGAAAAATACTTTGATGGGTTCTCTGACTGGCGCATGCGTTGGAAGCTTCGCACTATCTAGAACCAAGCACCCAGTGATGAGAGATCTGGGATCAAAGCACACAGCCGGTAGACCATATTAGCTCATGAATACCGAATCACCATATCGATAAAATGGGAGCGCTGTCCTATCTATGTGTGATATAGCTATGGTCTTTTCTCATAAAGATCGCCGTAACTCTCCTTGAGTCTCATGAATAGGTGCTCATCAGCTGTCATAACCTTTCTTGTAGCATAAGGGTTCTCGCTGGACACTCCCTTTGAAGGCGCGAAGTTCTTCACTCTTTCGCAAGGGACAGGTTCAAGAGGTGCGGCCCCGACAGGATGACAGAAGTACGCGATTGAGTATCTTGGTCCATTGCTTGTCTCCCCTCGCACCCCGGAGCTGCCTTCCGAGGGGAACACAACTCTGTGTACAGTGCTGCGGAAGAGCCCGTTCGTCCAGTATGACAACAGGTCGCCGATGTTGATGAGAATCGGCGGGCTAGGGTCTTCTTCAGTGCCAGCAGGATACACAGGAACAGGTGCCCAGACGTT
This sequence comes from Fusarium nisikadoi, assembly GCA_013623555.1. Classification (NCBI taxonomy): domain Eukaryota; kingdom Fungi; phylum Ascomycota; class Sordariomycetes; order Hypocreales; family Nectriaceae; genus Fusarium; species Fusarium nisikadoi. The sequence goes on from JABFFB010000213.1 coordinate 43,936, forward strand.
GTCCTTTCTGAGAACTTCGAGTCCTGCTTGTCCCTTTAGGCGGAAGAGGAGAGTGATAGAACCGTAATCTGAATGAGCTCCAGCACGAATGTCATCTTCGGAGTGTGCAGTAGACTCTGGGGGTGGATAACGCAGAAACCGAAGGATAGAGCTCGAAGCGCCTTTTTCTGTCTTGTGAGCAGAGGAGAAGAAATCGTCGACCTGGTTGTATAATAAGATAATGCTCAAGGCTGATTATTTTTGAAGCGACTTACACCGAGACCTAGGCCAAGCAGGTAGAGAAGCTTCTGGCAGAGGTCATGGCAGGAGTTAGCAAAAGCACTTATCTGAGGCTCATCGGGAACCAGGTCAGATGGGAGAGGTTGTTGGGCTTTCCCGTCTGCGAACTCGCCAAAGTTGAAGGCTCTGTCATTTCTATTTTAGTGACATATCATGGAATGCCTCGAAAGCTGCTTACTCTTTGAAGTCCCCGACCTAAGGAAACAGAATTAGCCCGTTATCCCAATAAAGTTCTCTATTGGAAGATGACGCAAACGTACCTTTTGATGTTTAGGATCGAGTGTTTCAGAGTGCATGCCAGACCACCCACGGTTGTTGGTCTGGATCGTACACCTTTGCTTCTCTTCCAAGGGGCAATCGAACGTCTTTCTGACCTGTGTCGATATTCTCAGCCACCTGAACTCCCGATCAATTTAAACATGTCTGCTTCTCTTACTCACAAGATCGAACGCCCCATTGATGTCCTTAGCTTGAATGTCATGGCCCAGGTTGCGGACGTAAATGAACCCATGCTCCTCAGCAGCGTCGACAAGCTGTTTAGCAACTTCTTTTTGGTCGGCATCAGGAGCAGAAATGTCAATGATGGGTATATTGGCCGTGTTCTGGTCTTGTCCCAGAGGCCGTCTGAAATGAGCAGCTTTGTCTCTCATAGGATAGTTCATGGTCGCACTTCGCAATAGATAGTAGGATGAAGATGAAATACAGGCGACGGTCTTGTTTTGCAGTTAGATGTGATTTTAAGTAGCGAACAATTAGAGGTTCTGATTTCTTATCTGTTACAAAAGCGTCATATTCCCCCACCATCCTCATTCGTAATGGTACCTAACTAAGTACTAAGTTAGTACGGATAGTATGTAAGGATGTCGGGCGAGTTCGGCTCTGCACAGCCACAGCACTTGTCAGACCTTACTCACTAGCCACACTTATGAGGGCTGCTCTTTCCCCTAGTTGGCAATGGATGGTAGCGGTTAGAATGTCCCGTCCCGCCCGTAGGTCGCTTCATTTGGTGGTCGTGTGGCATGGTAGGCAGGTACCGTTTAGGTACGTCCCTGCCACTGTAACTCGCCAAACTTTCCTGTCACGTCTTCTACCAGCTGTCCGTTTGAAGTTGAAGATACCTTCTCCAAACCTTCATTTTCCCCACGGAAATCGTAGCAAAATCCTCATTTTTCTCTCCTCTTCCCTCCGCCCTACGTCGGTCTCTCGCTGTCATCATCACGACCCCTCCGACGGCCCGCCTGGTGCCTTCTCTCTTCACCGGCTGCGCCATTCAATCCCAAGGCAGCACCTTAAACTCACTTGGCGGTCCTCCTTTCAACCCCGCCATATCCTGCCAACATCAACGCCTTGCCGCCAACGCCCGCGATTTCTTCTCCTCGCTCTTCGATCGGCCGACAATACCCTGCCGCAAAATATCCTCATTAGCCGATCTCCAGTACAGGAACTGTAGCACAGGCTCCCGAGTTGCTGCGAGTCTTTCGAGATGCCATGTGAGTCTCACCCTGTATGCTTAGGAGCAGCCGTGGCCCAGAGTCAGCCTGGTTCACGGTTTAGCATAGAATTGTATGGCTTGCAATATATGCTGTTGCAACCAAAAGCTTCCCAGTGTGGTTGACGCAGCTTGTGCGAGCTCAATCGTTCATGGGGAAGCTTCCAGGCCATGTGCAAAGTCAATTACAGTCTTGGCTTTGTAAATTGGTCACCCCTGCAGCTGCTCATTGTAAAGAAGATCACACCACGATGAATAACTATTCTCCGTCGCTTTGCTTCTGCAACAGCTTTGCAATTTTGTTTTTGTAGCTTGTGCTAACTCTCAAATCAGTCCTTGTTGAGGATTCCTGGATTAATGACCAGGTTTCGTATGTGCCATGCGACTTACTCTCGCAAACATATTCGCGCTAACAGAAAGCAATATAGCACCCACGACATCTCCGAGCTCGAAGGATGCGCCATCGCTGTTGATGCAACCTATTACCTGAGCCAGCTTCTCGAAACCCCTCCTGCCCATGAACCTCTGTTGTCAGCTCTCGGTGGCCTTACTGGGGTCGAAGCACACATAAACCAGAACCTCGATCTCTGGGCAAAGTCCGAGATTGCCCCTTTCTTCATTTTTGATGGCCAGCCCGTAACCGGCCAGGATGACATCACTCTGGATCGGGGCCTCAAGGCCAACAAGAAGACAGATGAGGCCTGGAACTTGTACTCTCAGGGGGCCGCTGAGGAGGCGGTGACGACCTTCGGTACTAGCCCAGGTTGGTGAATATTGGCTCTCAATATCAGGAATCGACCTAACGTGAGGTCATAATAGGTGCCTTTCGCATTCAAAATCTTTACCCGTTGCTTCAAACGGTTCTGAAGAACCGTGGACTTCACTTCTTGGTTGCGCCCTACACTGCGTGCGCCCAGGTGCGTATCTTATGAACTTTACGACTTATAACTCTCATTCTGATAGTAATAGCTCGCCTATTTCGAGATGATCGACTCAGACCAATGCTCGGGTGTGATGGGCTCTCAGGAACTTCTCCTATACCCTGTCAAGGATTCTGTCATTCGGGCATTCGATTGGGAAGCCAAGACCGTTTCTGCTATTTCGAAGAAGAAGGTTATGCGCAGTCTCACACCCACTGCAAGTGAGCCAAGGTTCATCGATTCGTTTCTCATGGCCGGTACATCGTTCCTGCCCCCATTCCCTGCTCTTCTGGACAACTCTATATACTCGGATTACAATATTTCAACTGCCGCCAACTTGCTGAGGACTGCAGAAAACAGTGTCACAACTGCTTGCGCCAGCTTCAACGATATACTCCAAAGCAAGGACTCTGGTTGGCTCGACAAGTATCGCAAGGCAAGAATGGTTGTCCACCACTTCGTTTACATCGCTGAGAGTGGCGAAATCCGTGTAAACGACTATGAGCACTTGACCAGTGACAACCATGAATACCTTGGCCTTCAGTTGCCAGCTGAACTATTCCATTATCTCAATACCGGCTTGATTGGGCCCCGTCTACTTGGCAACATCACCCACGGTCAAATTCTCATTCAGCCAACCTTGGACGGAGTTGCCTCGGACGAATACAAAAATCTCATCACTGACAGAATCGTGCCCATTAAAGAGCAGGCCCTTTCTCTGTTGATCCCCAGACTTCACCGAGGTATCCAGCACAAGAATATCAAAGTTCGTGTCTGGTTTGACCCCAAATATTCTTACACGATCAACCACCGCTCTGTCAACCCTCCTCCCTCCCAGAGGGTTGCCAGCTGGAGTGTCAAGGATGAGGATCTTCGTGCATTCTTCCCTGATGATTTTGCGGGCCCCGTGTCGCTGGAAGTCTTGTCACTTGTTAACTCCGACTTTGTGGCTAAGACATTCCCCAAGGATAGGCCCATAAAGGGAATCGACAGCACAGATATGGTAACCTCGGTGACCATCTGGCGATTCCTCCACCTGAGAGGATACGCCAATGACGAGCACAAACTTACACCGTGGGGTAATGCCTTGGCCAATACTCTCCTGATTCTCCAGGACGCCAAGGAGAACCATCCCGAGGTGACTGGTCTGCCAGAAGCAGCCCTGGTTGCATTTGAACTCATCCGAAACGGACTTTTGACAGGGAAGCACACTGAAGGCCAAGCTGGCCTACCCCGGAAAGGTTCTTATGAAGAGAAGGCAACTCTTGTGCTGATCAGCGAGTGCGCTTCCTTGTTGAAGCTTCGGCACCAGGTTTATGGATACACTGGTCCGCTTAACAAAAACCTGCTCAGCTTCTGGTCCTTGGCATCAGCCGTGAGAGAAGCTGATCGAGATTTGGTTGAGGCGATTGTGGCTTCGATGTTCTTGTATGGACAGTCGAAGCGTGAGAGGGATGATCAGTTGGAAATCAGTCGACGGTATGGTTCTTCCCCGTCCTTCATTAGACACCACTAACACTTGAACAGGCTACCTTTCCATCAAGAGCCCGATATCGGCCTAGGCATTGCTGTGCGGACCTTCTTCGATGACGATGAAGCTGGAGGAGACCAGGAGGCTCGCTTACAGCGGCTAGAAGAGTTCCCTAAGACATTCGTGCCATATGCCGAATCACTAACTAAGGACTTCCGTGTTGTGCGTGACTTTATCGATGCACTCGTTAAGGGCGTTAAAATGCTAGGTACGGACGAGCTACGGGCGGAAGATAAGGATGCATGGACCAAGGCTCAGGCATACCTCGAGGCGCGACCTTTCTAGAGCATGGCCGAAGCTTGAGGCATATATATGGCAAATGTTACATTAGTGGTCTTTGAGCGTGGCCCCTTTGGTCACAAACCGTCTTGCAAACTTAGCGGCGTTGGCGCGGGCGGCATAAAAAGTCAGGGACATAAAAGTTATCACATTAGCAGACGCGTCGAAAGAGTTGCCAGCAGGACTTGTGGGGATGGGTTGAGGTCAAGTGACGAGATGGTGCTGGAGTCCATGGCAACACGTCCCCAGCCAGGCTGCTCTAGAGGTCGTTAGACGAAGCATTTAAGATCCTAGTAGATATAGCCAGGTTGGTGATATCCCAACATGCGTACTATATCCAGTCAGGAAAACTGCTTTCACACACAATTCAACACGGGGGGGAACAGAGAAAAAGTCAGACTACACATCCGATGGCTTGTTTAGGGTCTTGCAAGTGACTAGCGATTATATTGATATGAGCGGAGTAGCTCTCCAGTCTACATTGGATATAAGATATCATTACCATACCATACCACCCACCACCAACGCCTCTCGACAGCTCCTTTAAGAAAGGGTCAGTACCATAGGCCCAGCCACAGTAATGTCATCTGACAAAACGCCCTCCAAAGGTCCAGCACTGGTCAAGGTCACGTAGACAACGCCAGCAGCTCCTTGGGGAACTTCGCAGCCCTCTCCCTCAGTGAATGTAGTGAATTTGGTTCCACCAGGAAGCTGACCTCCAGAAGTGAAGCCACAGTGCGTCGCTCCAGCGGCAGCCTCGGAGGCAAGCTTCACTTTAGTTCCAATGGCTACAGCCTTGACATCCTGGCCCTCTGCCATAGCGAGAGTGGGGAACGCCTCGATCTTGAGGTTAGAACCCTCGGGGCATTCCGTGATGAAGGGTGCGGCGAGCGAGAAAACTGCCCGGGGTCCAAGGGCGGTATCGAGAGGTTGAGGAACTGCCTTGGCCTGAGAGAATATCCTGATGGCGGTCTGATGTCGTGCTTCAACCGTGAGAATTGCGCCAGCGGTGCCGAGGATAGCAGGGTCAGAGAGCAGTGGTGCTGCACCCAGATAGGCCGAGACACCAACACTTTCGAGAATAGCAGCTGTTGCAACCATGGCAGCTGGGTCGGCTGTTGCGCCTTTGAAGTCGTATTTGCACTCTTGGACAGGTGTGATTCCATTACCTGCGAGGGCAGACTGAAGGAGGACTACGTGAGCAGCCTCGGTTTTGCCAATGGCCTTGATGTCGTCAAGGGTTTGTGTTGAGAGGCCGAGAGGGGCGAAGGCTTCGTCAGAGAGGGTTAGGAAAGCCTCACGATAGAAGGTATCCTCCAGGTGCTCCAATGTCAAGGCGCTGAGCGTGTTAGTTTAGTTGTTTGGTGTGGCAGGGTTATGCTGTCAAGACCTACAATTGGAGGATATCTAAGTCACTAAGGCCAGCAGCCGCAGCAGCATCATTCTGGCGTTTGGACAAATCGTGATACTGAAGTTGTCTCTTGGTAAATCTAGGACCAGAGGGCATCGCCAAAGCCGTGGTGGCAAAGAGGCCGAAGAGAATAGTCTTTAGAGACGCCATATTGTATAATCGAAAGGAACGTGTCGGACCAGCCAGCAAGGAGAGTAATAGAAATAAGTTTTAGAAACAAAAAAAGATATTAAACAATGAGATTGATCTCAATTGAAGAATCGAATCGAATGTAATGGGAATTAGGGTATCAAAAGCAGGCCAGCGCTTATTGAACGAGCGAGTGTAAACGAAAGGACAAAACTGTCTTTATAAGTCAAGTCAAGTCAGATCCAGAAAACAAAACCAGAACAACCTGGATACCACAGCCTTAATATTCTAATTCTCAGCGCCAGGATCATCATCTCGACTTGTTCGGCTGGCACAGCATCCGTGATATCACAGGGGTGTTAAGCATGCCTCACCACTAATGCCAAGAGAGGACGACGTCCAGGAACGCCAGATAGCCGTGTTTAACAAGCTTCCCCTTCAAACGTTTCCGCTGACTGAGCTCGACTATCCGGGATTTGCCATCTGAAGATCTGAGACGTCAAACGCGAGCCATGAAACCGTCCCGAGATATGGCAGCGCACATGTAGTATATCTACAATGTGACGTTGTAGGTAGCCCAAGGATGATGGTGAAACACTGTCCTGAGGTCCCGAAATCCCCTCACGGTCTTATTTGGTCCATTATGAGCATTGCTCGGTCCGGTCATTGGCCGAAACACTTCTGATACATATCAACCCTGCAAAAGAAGCCAAAAGGCTAAAGTAGAGTTAATAGCTTGAATCTGATAACTGTAATCTAGGCTCTTTTGCGCCATTGCTGGACTATCCCATAATCAGAACAAAACAAAGGCTTGCCGGTAATTAGAAATGTCAGCAACATAATGTAACCGCCTTCGCCTGAATAACTGAATTAATTGACGATTGCCTTACAAAGCACCTCCAGAAATTCTACATATCTACGTAGCACAATGTCGTGTCGTTTTCCTAGAAACAGATGGAATTCCTTTGAAAATCTAAGGCAAAACAGCACAATAGCAAAAGGGCGATCATATACTGCTTGAAAAAAGATGAGATTACTTCCGCTGTTCAATACCACTACCTAAAAGTCCGACTCCTTCTGGCAATCTTCTCCGTCTGTCAATGCTCCTCACACAAACATAGATATACCTTCTTCCTCGATCAAGTAGCCCGGTTCGAAAACTACGCACTACATTGTCCCCATTACAATCGCCAGCTAACTTTTGTTTGTCCTTTCACAGAGCATAAGGGTTCAGAGATCGGATGGTCAGGCAACTAGTCTCTCGGTTAGCACAATACTTCTTCTCTGAATAAAAGTTAACTTACGGTGGGCTCTTAGTGAGATCCGTCTTCAGAATCACCGGTACCCTCGTCATCTCTGTCACATCCTGGATGTAGTCACCACCCTCCTCGCGAAGCGAGAAGAAGCTGAGGTACTTCTCCTTGTTGGTGAGGCGAGTCTCGACGGCCTCCGCCACAGGTACCTTGGAATCGGAACGAGTACGATGTAGGTTGCCGGCGTTGGATGAGGAGCGAGCAGGGGAGCCAGGGACGCTTTGAGTAGGGCGCTCAGCCAGCGAGGCTCCGGCCATGGCCTCGGTCACGTCGGAAGTGTTATCGTCGTCATCATCGAAAAGAGCATCAACGTCATCAGTTGAGATGGTGCCGGTATCGGTTTGCTTGCGAGTAGCTTCCTCGCGTTCCTTTCGGACACGTTCAGCCTCCTCAGCCTGGCGCTGTGCCGCTAGAGCATTTGAGTGTCGGATGGATGCGGCAGCCTTAGGTCGCTCATCCTCAGGGACGAACGCCGAACTGGGAACGCCCTTCTCCCAGTAGAGTTCAAGAACCCGCTTCTCCTTTCGAAACTCGGCCTTCTTCAGAGGTAGCTGATCACAGTGAACTCGCTTCTCGAATCCCCACTCAGGGATGAGAACGTCAAACGCAGACTCGTATACACACAAGACAATACCCTCAGCAATGAGGTCACCGTTGGCCTCTTGACGCTTCTTATCCATCGTTCGGCAAGACTCGATGTGGACACTCTGCTCCTGAGCATTCTGGGCAGAATCCTTCTTAGTATTACAAGACTCGGCGGTCTTGACGAGGTTCTCCAGATCCTCAGTAAACTCAATCTTGCCCTCAGAGAGAACAGCTTCGAGTTGACGGTGGACAATAATATCGGCGTAGCGTCGGGTTGGGTTGGTGAAATGAGTGTAAAGAGGGAGGTTGAGAGCATAGTGGGGCCAAAGCTGCTTGCCAGTCTTACCTGAAATGAAGTACTTGGCCCTCTGCATAGACTTGACGACAAGAGTCTCCATACCCTTTCGCAGATCTGGGTCATCAACCTTGAAGAGACTGTTCTGGAGGGCACCACTGCCGGATGAGTCGATTTCATAACCCAACGCTGTCATGCGCTCCACGAAAGTCTGGAGTCGGCGGGGGTTGGGGGCAGACTGGCGACGAAGGAAGGCCTTCTCAGGGAGCACCTCAACAAGACGTTGTGCCACATGAGCATTAGCTTTGTGAATCAGTTCTTCCACAAGCTCAAGAGCCTGCGTCGAGTCGAAGAGGTTGTCCTGGACGGGATCGTTCTCGTCGTCGAGTTGCTGGAGCAGTCTAAGAGGTGCAATGGGTTCGCCACCGGCGCCGAGACGGGCTTCTCGGAACTTCTGCGACACAGCATTGAGAATATGTATGGTATTGACAGGAACAGCCGGATTCTTGTATTCCGTGGGGTTCGTCAGAGCATCATCAATGTCGTCAAGGGAAACCTTGCCGGCGCTCTTGATGATCGAGCGGCCAATCCATGCATCACCTTCGGCGACAGAGCCAGTGTGGGGGTTCACGCTGAATACCACGGACACAGTGAGACGGTCCTGTTCAGGGGTCAGGGAGCAAACTTCAGTCGACAGCTTGGGCGGCAACAGGGCGCAGAAGCGATTCTTGAGCTGAACGGAGGTGCCTCGCTTCTTAGCCTCGCGATCCACCAGGGAGTTGGGCTTAACGAAGTGTGCGATGTCAGCTACGTGGATGCCGATCTCAATCTTGCCATCAGGGCGAGACTTGACATGCACGGCATTGCCGAGCTCAGCTCCTCCATTGTAGTCGATCGTGAAAACATTATCTTCGCGGTAGTCACGACGTTCGGCGATGGCTGCCTCGTCTTCCTTGTCCAGTGACCAGTCTTGCAGGCCAACGCTGCGGAGCACAGCGTCAGAGAACTCATCTGAAGCGAAGTTGTTGTCGCGAAGAAGAGCATCGGTTTCAACCTTAAGATCACCCATACGTCCAAGCTGCTCAACCAGAGTTCCAAAGGGGTGGAGGGAAGTAATGGGCCAGCGCTTTATGCAAGCCACAAAAATTCGATCCGCGTAGTCTTGGTGCTTCTCAACAAAGTCGCGGGGTGCCTGTTCAGTGGGGATGGCAATAAGTGGCACACGCTTGTCTGTGGGCTTGAACCAAACAATCTTGGGCTTCTCCTGTTGGCGAGGCTCGGGGTGGCGCGAGTTGTTACCTTCACGAGCAGCCCTCTCGGCCTCCTGTTTCTCCTTGGTAGCTTGGCTGCTAGGGCGGAGTAGGCCAAGAGTGCCAGAAAACATTTGACCGGCAACACGCTCAACAACGGCAACAACGTGGCCAGCGTACAGGGGCTTCTGTTCATCGTTTATTTCCTCCTCTTCAACAAGGAGGAGACTTTGGCCCTCAACTTCCACGTCATCGTTCTTCTTTTGAGTGGGGCGCTGACGGAGACTGCCACGACGACGAATTCCGCCCTCGGGAGCGTTCCCATCGTTGTTATTGCCAGAGTTTTGATTACCTTGGTTAGTAGATCCGGATCGGGTATCGGTAATGTCCTTGCGTTTCTTCTTCTCTTCTTTCTCGCGCTTCTGGCCCCAAACTTCGTCAACATCCAGAAGCTCGATAGCGACGAGATCACCCTCAAGAGCACGGTTTCGGTCCTTGCTACCACAAATGAAGATATCAGCGTCAAGCAGACCATCCTGAGTGGTAACATAAGCATCACTACGGTTCTTCTTGTTGACACGGAGGATACCGGACACGAGCTGCCCATCAGCCAAAAGGGCGGGGAGGGAGGCCTGGGGAAGATAGGGGGTAAAAAGGGTCTTTCGCTGTTGTTGCTGCTGCTGGCCACCAAGCTGACCAGCGTGCTGGGAGCCCTGGAGACCCATAAAAGGCTGACCATTCATTTGAGCGGCTTGCAAAGCCTGTAGCTGGTTTAACTGCATGGGATTGAGCTGCTGCCCATACATTTGGGGCATCATCATCTGGTTGGGGAGCTGCATAACCTGAGGTTGATTGGGGTTATACTGAAAGCCTCCAATCCCAGATACAGACTGGTTCATAGATCCGCGAGGTCGGTGACCAGGCTGGAAGCCTTGATTCTGTCCGGCATTGCCAGACTGTTCCTGGCCTTGTCCTTGAGTACGCCAGTTACCTTCGAAGTTGCGAGATCCGGTACGGGCGTGGCCGCTTCCACGGCGTTGGAATTCATTGCTTTCAGCATTTAAACCACCACGGCCGCCGCCTCGGCCATTAACCGCCATGCTCTGGCTGCGGCCATGACCGCCACGTCCACCGCGAGTCGAGCCCTGAGCAACGGGAACATCAAGGGTGGACTGGGAAGCGGGCTTGTTCTCCTCGTCAGGGGCAGGAGAGGCAGGGAAGGAGAAGCCGGTGGTTGTTCGCTTCTGTTGGGCAATCTCGGCGGCCTTCTTGGCGTCGGCGAGGGCTAGAGAGTGTCTTCTTTGATGACCACCACCAGCACCTCCACCACGGCCGCCTCGGCCTCCAGTATTCTCTCGGCCCTGGGCTTGAGGGGCTTCAAAGTTGCCAAACCCGGATCCAGAAGCACCAGATGAGGGCGCAGGAGGAGGCCCCATGCCCATATTGGGGAGTGCCGACTGATTACGGCGATGTGAGAGTGGCTGGGTGGGAGGAGCCATGTTCTGCTGAGGTACTTGGTTGGGGAACTGGAAAGCAGCTTGCGACATATTGGGCATTGGCTGCAAAGGATTGAACGCACCACCAGGACCGAGGGGCTGTCCGGGAGGCACCATTCCCATATTGACATATTGCTGATGCGTAGCTTGAATCTGCTGCTGCTGTTGCTGCAACAGTTCGATCTGCTGCTGAATGGCAAGCTGCTCCACTATAGGATAGATCAGTTAGTACATTGCTGCATAATGAACTCACACAGCTACGGCAGGGGCATCATAGATGATGATTTGGAAACGTATGGAACAGTTGCTGCTTAAAAAGGGGCAAGATAACAAAGTGAAGGTACAGGATTATGCATATATAAACTGTTGGAAACAGGACAGTTGAGGCCTCATGAACTTACTTCCAGGGTTAGCAAACATGCTCATCAGTGGCGTCAGCTCAGAAGGGCTTCGGCGATGGGCGATGTGAAGTCTACGTCCAGCAGGCCCAGGGACGCCGCCAACCTGAGGCTGCTGCTGGGGAGCTTGCTGTTGAGAAGACTGCTGCTGCTGCGGCTGCTGTTGCTGCGGCTGCTGCGGGGGTTGCTGTTGCTGCTGCTCCATGTTGGGCAGTTGAGTCAAGAGCACTTGAATTGTAAATATAGCACGTCGATGTTCGGCAAAGATGATTGGTCAAGATGCAGCTGGTTGGATCTGATATCGAGAAGCGTTGCAATGGCCGAAGATGGGCGGTTGGGTGAGGATGGGCGAACCTGTTGGGTAACTGGCAATGGATGAGGCGAATTGCGATGGCGGTAGGCGATGGCACGGCGGGACAATGTTTGCCCAAAAGGAGGGTAGACGAGCTTGCGCTGAGCCAAGGAACGTGATTTGGAAAGGCGGCGATGAAGAGGCAGATGGTGAGACGACAAGAAGTGAAAGCCTGGATGGATGGAACAAATTCCAACTCCTGGCGACAGGAAGAGAGACGAGAGTGAGTTGGAGGAGAAGAAGAGGAGGGATAGATGCGAAGAGGGTGATGGGTGGATAGGTACCTACCTAGATAGAGATGGTTAGCTTCAGTGGAGAGCGTGAGGTGGGATACGGCTACGTACCGGATAATTTTGGACTGTATTTCTGGCCTAAATTTACGTACCGACCTATGTCTTGCGCAGCTGGTAAGAGCCTGATGTACCTTCCCTGTCTGGCTCCTTGTCTCTATTGGCAGTGTAAAACGGAAAGTAATAGATGCAATTATCGAAAGCTACTGCTGCTGTATTCCATTTCTCGTACCGCTTTGGCTGGTCATTACTACCTCACAAGCGTAAATGAATATCTGGATCACAACTTTAGCATCCAAACAGCTAGACCGGGGGATTATCCTTAGAGACGCCTAAAGATGGGGTTGTCCGCTGGTCTAACGCACCTCTAGTGGCCTCCAGCTGGGCCTGGGAGAGCCCCTAGCACCTGAAGCTCGCACTGACGCCGGCTGACTCCGCTAATAGCGGGGATGCTATCTCCTAAGTGCCATGGATAATGGCTGCAGAGTCTGGACAACTCGTTCAACTGAAACTGTCGACTCCTTTCAGTCTAAATCTTAATCGGATATGTCAAGAACCCATTGCTAGGTTCTGTTCACCGAAATACGAGTCTTGATATCACAGTGTTTGTTTTCAGAAGCTTCCTGCATCCTGCTCACAAAGACGGTCAAAGTTCGAATACAAGGGTACCACGGCCCCCTAGCTTGAGATTGGACATGGTCCATGACAAGGAGTCGATCTTTCTGAATGTGGCGTTGAGGGATGAGAGGGCGTCATCCGGAGTAAATAGAGTGAAACTCACAAGCAACCGCGCTGTGGATTGTTCATGTTTACCTTGCTGTGAGACAGTCTTACTTTGTAATGGAAATAGTCGAGGTCTTGAAAATTGAGCTGGCCGATATACGATCAATTAGAATTTCCCGGATACTAACAGTGGAAATAGCTAGCCTTTGGCTAACTACTTAGCTGACGTCGTTACCCCAATGTTGAAGTGAGACGAACTCATTCAGCAGAGGACAAGTCTTCGCTACGTTTCAATGCCTCTTGCCTTGGCACTACTATTGTCAAACAATGTCGAAACAGACTCCTCCCCTAAACAAAAACCTCAAGAACGACTACCGAGTACTCGTCTTCATCCTCTACGCGTCCAGTGTTACACTTCAGAGCGTCCTAAACGAACGAGGCCCCTGTGACTACCCAATGTGGTGATGCTTAACCGTATCCGCCTACGCTAGGGGCGATGAACCTGGAACACTTTGCTTCAAGCCATGGGTACGCATACGAATCCTTGCGGCTTAAACATACCGAAGAACGAGAAAGGGAGCTATAAGTTGAAATTATGTATTTCTCCAGCCGTGGTTAGAAGATAGCTATAGGTTATCTGAGACCTATATTGTACATGAAGGACATGAGAGAAGTATAATTTTTAAAATTTGTTAGGAATAGTCAGACTAAGTTTAGCTATCATAAATACTACTAACTATTCAGTCCAACAGTTCCTGGCACTACTCAACATAAGGAAACAAGCGGAACTGGATGTTTCTCTTCTAAAGTTGGCCTTTGCACGATTTATTAACCCAAAAAAACGGGCGGGATCCCAAAACTCACGTCATCGAGGGGCAGTTCATAATCTCGCTGACGAAACTTGATGAGTTGGGCTTAAGTGATCTCATCTACATTCCACCGATTCTTCTCCTGGTATCTATCTGCATCGCTAGAAGTACCGTATCAAATACCGTGAAGATCCAGTCAGCTTCATCTTGCTTTATTTCCATAAAGAACCGAGATGATCTGCAAGTAGTCCAGAGCTAACCAGTCACTTCACGGTGGCTGTCTTTTCGAGTAGTGAGGATGAAATGCTTCTTCGCTCTGCCATAAATGTTCGAGGCCACGCTTAAAGTGAAAATCATACATAAAGAAAATAAAATCAGCTTCCAATATAAAGTCTCAGCAGTTCCAGAACTAGTTATATTCTGTTTCAACAGTGCCTAAGTCGTTCGGCATTTCAGATTCCTAAGTTCACCTTACTTATGTTGTAAATGGATAGATTGGCTAGTTTGCAATACTGTTTGTTGTTAGTGACGGATGCCATGCGCATACAGTAATGGCATATCACGTATTGTGTTCAGAAAATCTCAAGCTCAAAAAGTCCGACTGTCCGGTCATGTAAATCACAGAGTTCAGCACTTTTTGTTCACTCTTGGTTTTCAATATCATCAGTCATTGAGGACTGGCTTCAGTGGCTTCGAGGTCAACTTCCGCTTACCTCGAATGGAGCTTAAGTAAGCTACTTTTAGTGGCCAGCAACGGCCCGGCCCTCAGGTCAGCGGCAGTGAATCACAACTATCGGTGTTCTAGATTCGAGCCACCAGCAATACAGTGCAACCCTTCAGTCGGGATACTCTATCGCGCCTCACGGTGTCTAAGAGTTTCAAATCGACTGCTTCAGGAAGTTCAATGTGCAATATCTTGGTCAGCCTCAGAAATTCGAGGCATCCCCACCCACGTGCGGCCATCATTTTATGTTATCAAGCAACTGCCATGAAGTTTACTAGCCCTCCTACGCAAGGGGCTGGGCTGTCGGTTGCGTCTGTCACCTAGAAAAAGGTTACCGTTTCTATCTACCCATGGTAAAGGAGGCAGCTATACATGGGCACTGTCGAAGCTACTATGTTTTAACAAACTGGTCGGTACCTATTAATTCCCTGAATCATGTTCATCAGTGTAGGGTACCCAGGGGGACTCATGCTGTGGCTTGCATGTACGTGTGGCGCATGTCGGAACTTTATTTTAGCGGGCAGAGCTGAATCCATTTCCTGTTGCTCTCGAAAGTTGGCTATACCACTTTTGACTAGCCCGTGGTTCAGTAGGTAGTCAACAATAAGGACCTGGCTGTACAATAGGAACCACCTACCTGATGTTTTGATCCAATGGATCGACATCCAGCCTCTTCTAAAGGGCTGCCTTAACACGACTTATCAACAGCTGCATATAAGCTTTACGCGACTTCGGCAGTCGATATTTTCTTCACACACTCTTTCTTTTCTGCAGAACTTAGAGAGAGAAATTTGTGCCGCCGAGAACCAAGATTGCTGCTCTTTTGATTCAAAATCTTTGAACTTCCAGATGCGATCCGAATAACCGACCCTAGAGCCCTTTGTACACGACATGACATTCTCGTCGCCCGTGAGGCGCAACCAGTTACTTTCCAGTCCGGATCGCAATATAGCAGCGACTTTCCTTCTCGACTCGCGAAACAATGAATTGAACCATCGGGATGCTCTAGCTGCAGCACAACTAGAGCATGACCGCGTACGCCAAGCAGCTATACGGGTGTATGAGCTCCATGAGCTACAGGAAGAGCACAAGCGCATCGTTGCCGAGGAGCGCAGAGAGGAGGAGAGGCTCAAGGCAGAAGCTGCAGTAGTCGCGGAAGAGAAAAGACTACGGGAACTCAAGGCAAAGACGGTCCCTCGTTTGCCCCCAGAGCCCGCACCGCAATCACCTCCTGCAGCCAAACCGGAACCTACGAAGACGAACGGAGCAACTCAAACCAAAGATGCGACACCGGCCTTAGATGAAAAGAAACCCGTTGTCTCTCCCGCGACAGGCCCGGCATCAGCGTCCGCTACTACAGCAAGTTTTACACACACGAAACCGAGCAACCCATTCGGCACCACACAACCTGCTTCTGAAAGCCTACTACAAAAGTCAAACGGGGCTGCCACACAATCTACAGCCCCAGCTGCTACGGCCACTCCTCAGCCCGCAGTCAAGTCTGCAGCGCCTGCAGTACAGCCTGTGCAATCTAAATCTGCACCCAGCATCGACCGCTATTCCCAGATTCACCAAGAGCTCAAGAAACTACGAAAAGAGTTGCAAGCTCAATCCAAGGTCGCCGGGTCGCCTCTCAAGGGCAAGTTGGGTACTGCTCGACGAGAAATTCGAGTTGCCATTGGTCAATTGACGGGTGGAAAGGGTGCAAATGCCCAACCTGTAAGTCATAAATATAGATTTTGAGACCATTGCTAACACTTCTCAGATCAACAAAATTACGGCAGCACTGAAAGAGGCTTTGGAAGGCCGGATACCAAGCCCTCCGATTGATGTCAGTCTTTTCGTGGTTGATAAAAGAGAGCCCACGGAGGGCTCTCCAAACAACGAGGCTACTTTACCGTCACTCTTCATATATCTCATAAACATCTGCGCCAAGGGTATCGTCAGCCAGTTCATTAACGAGGGTGGCGCAAACCCTAAGGCTGCAGACCCTGTCGGTGTATTTGCAGCTCATATCTTCTCTACCAAGGAATTCCAATGGCGAGGCCAGTCTTTAGTCGATATTCTCATGGCCAAATATCGAATAGTGTGCCCAGTGCTATTCGGTCATAGAGGCAGCGACAAAACTGAACGTGGCCGTATGGCAATCGGCTGGAAGAAGGACGGACCATCATGGATTACTGAGCAAAGCCATAACGATAGGATGACTGGCTTGGGCGCCGGCTTTGCTTCTCTATCTCTGAGAGATTTCGGCAAATCTTCTAAAAAGAACCCCTACCCACCCACAAATTACTGGAGGGCGCTCGCTTACATTGTCAACTCACCGCCCAACGAGACGTCAAACACTCAATACGTGGTGCTGCGTTCCATGATCCAGGGACATGAGCAGCGTTTTCTCAATTTCTACGGCAATGCAGCTTTGGTGGCACTACGACTTGCTCTCATTGAGTTCCCCAAGAAGGCCCCGCAAAATGCGACTGCTGCTGGCTCCTTGGCCGCTCTGGCAGATGTACTAAAGACCGAATCTGGACTGATCTTGACTTAGAGGCGAAAGACGCTCTGCTGTATGATCAACCGAATGCCAACTCAAAGTAACTCTCAGCTGGGATGTTAAAAGGGGTTTACGAAAGGGAAGACTGCAAGATGATCAATTCTAGGTATCGTTCTTGGCGGCGTGTTATATGTTTGATAAACTTGTTAAATTATAAGGTGGCATTGGGGTACAAAATGGCCGCTGCTGCTCTATCCTTGTTTGTAGTATACAGATTTAAGACATAAAGAAAGAAATACCCGGTCCCTGTATTGGTAGTCATTAAAGTGATCCCAGCCTAAACTCCAAATTTCCAGATGTTATAGTGTCATAAATGCTCCTTACAACAGAGCTATGCATTCGTCTTTTGACCTGGATGCAAACATCACAAGATTAGGAGGAGAACCAACAGTAGGATGAGGACGAATATCAGAACCGCTATACAGCAGCTGCTGTATCGGTCCTCGTTCTGCCGCATCACATACTGAAGTTTCTGAACGCCGGTTGCCAACCGGCCACCAACGCGATCAGCCACGGTGTCTACCTCCTCCAACATCTCACGCTGCTCCTCGAGCTCTCTGCCCATATCATCCGCCTGGCGACGCAAGTTACCCACCGTTTGAAACACGCCGTCCAAATGCTGATCCTGCTCGTGCATCATTTCCATCTGCTGTTGTTGCTCGAACTCGGCGTAGTTGTCCTCGGCATCGCCATCAATGGCAAACGCATTCGGGTCAGGCAAGTCGCCCGCGTCCACTTTTTTGGCGAGCTCATCGTGCATATCATCAATCTCGCCGCCAACCTCTTGGACGAGTCGTTTTCGTCGCGTGATTTCATGTGGCGATAGGCCAAATTGCGATGGTTCGGATTCAACAGCCCGAACAGATGCGACCAGATCTGCTAAATCGTCGGCAAGTGATGACAAGGCGGACTCGAGATCGGAGCGAGCTGATGCGAGTTCAGGAGAATTGGCATCCGTGGAAAGCGAGCGGATTCTGAGATATGACGCGAATAGAGGCCGGGCATTCGCCATTTGGTTGAGAACATCTCTGCGCAGGTCTTGTTAGTAACAACAACGAAGCAACTGAAAGACGAAGACGTACTGCTGGACCTGGAGGAAAGGATCCTCGTCGTTGGTAGAGGACATCATCCTGACAATGTCACAGTGACCATACGCAGTGAACACAATGCGCGATGATTCTGCGCGACTTGGTGGGGAAAGGAGTGAATCAGTGAGTATTAGGCCAGGTGTTTCACGATATTCGGGAGGTTGCGACAACGAAGGTTCCGAGGGATGACGTTGCATGGACCCTGCAGGTGAGCTTAACCCGGAAGTCCTCGGTGAGAGGCCCGCGGTACGTATCGTCTTGGTTCACCGAAGACTCACCTACAAATTCGACCCGCACACAACCTACTAAATTGAGAAAGATGGTTGTGGTTGAGAACTCCGCAAAACTGCTTTCCAGTTCGTGTTTTGAAAACACTGAAGTTATCTCATTACCTCCTTGGTCGTATCCGAAAGTCTGGAGTTCAGTTGAGTTCAGGTATTTCCCCAAACTTGTTGACAACTTCAATACATCCATATATAACTGCACTCACTCTTCGATCGACTGGATTCACGACCGCTATCACATAGCCAGACTTTCAACCTCAACATTCATATTTAAAACAACACTCGAGTGTTAAACAGCAGATACATCGAACTTGTACGTATTGATGATGCTTCGTCCCGCCAGCTACCACCACTGATAAGTAACTCTACAGGGTAGCCAATACAAACCTGGAATATGATACCAGAAAAACCCCTGCCTTTCAATGGCAACTTCTCCTCGCCGGAGGAATACATCGACGAGCTTCTCAAATTTGTGCGAACGTCTGAGACTTTTCAGATTCTCTGCGGTGGGGTTCATATTCTCGACTTTTTCACCATCGAGCCTGGTCTCTTTCATTATGCCATTCCTAAAGAGTGGCACGCATTCATTCTCTCAAGGAGTCTCATGGAGTTTCTTGATCTTCTCATGAGGGACGATTTAGACAATCTAAAGTTGGAAGGAGAGCAGCCGCCAGCGAGCCTTATAGATTACATTCGAACAGTCCGTAATCTTTCTCTCGGCCGATCATTTACGCCTCCTTCAGAGAAACTACCGGTTCTGCCACGGTCAGTAGCCGTGGGCATGAACGTCAAAAAGACACATGAAGTCATCAACTTCGCGGACTACTTGGCCCGGCTATCAGAAGACATTAGTTCGCAGTGCGGCTATGAGATATCTCACTACGTGGACTTCGGTAGCGGCCAAAACTATCTTGGCCGGGCCATGGCAAGCGAGCCTTATAACAGGCATGTTGTAGCTGTCGAGGGACGAGAGAACAACGTCACGGCAGCGAGAGGTCTAGACGTGTCTTCTGGATTAGCTGTCAAGCCAAAGGTCATGAGGAACAAGAAGCTATGGGCGAAGATTTTAGAAGCGCGGGGGCCTGATGGCCAAGATGACTCAGAGGCCTTGGCCAAGGCTATTCGCGAGGTTGCAGGAGATGAAGCCTTTGAGTTTAGACCTGTCAAAGAACTCGAAGCCGAATATACCGTGGAAAAAGGCAAGGGTTCTGTTCAGTATATATCAGGTCGACTAGAAACTGGCGACCTAGCCGACGTTATTGCCCAAATCAACCCTGGGAGTCAGATTGAAGACGAGAAGAAGGACCTAAGCCTGATGGCTATGTCAATACATTCTTGCGGAAATTTGTCACACTTTGGGATCCGTTCTCTGGTCCTCAACCCGGACATTCGAGCCGTGGCCATCGTTGGGTGCTGCTACAACCTGATGACCGAGAAACTTGGCCCTCCAACATACAAGCACGCTTTCTTGAGGCCAACTCTCCAAGCTGTCAACGGCCGGCTCGTTCGGGAATCAGAAAAGCACGACCCACAGGGGTTCCCGATGAGCCAGAAGTTTTCTGCATATCAGGGAGATGGCGTGCGATTGAACATCACAGCCCGCATGATGGCTTGCCAAGCACCGCAGAACTGGACCGAGAAGGAGAGTGCTGGATTCTTCTCTCGACATTTCTACCGAGCAGTCTTGCAAAAAATGTTCCTTGATCGAGGCGTGGTGAAGAAAGTGCGGCATACAGGTAGCCAAGGAAAATCACAGACGGATACTGCAGCCTCAAACCATGATGACAGTGAGAGCCCCTTCGACATCAGCACCAATCCAGTCATCATTGGATCACTCAGGAAGAGTTGCTATGGGTCGTTCAAGTCCTATGTCCGCGGCGCGGTGGAGAAACTCACGACAAACAACGAGTACAAGCAGTATGCAGACGTGATGCAGGAGAAAATGGGCGATATCTCAGACGAGGAGATCGAGAGGTACGAGGCATTGTATCTGCCTCGGAAAAAGGAGCTATGTGCTGTCTGGAGCCTCATGGCATTCAGCGCGATGGCAGTCGAATCCCTTATTGTATCAGACCGGTGGACATTTCTGAAAGAACACGACGATCTCGTCCGTCACGCGTGGGTCGAGACAGTGTTTGACTATGAACAAAGTCCAAGAAACCTGGTTGTTGTTGGAGTTAAGCGATGATTAAACTTTTAGCTAGGTCATAATCGGAATGAAATGAGTTGTCTCAAATGATGATACCCGATCCTAACCGCATCCCTGGATGATAGATGAGGCCCTCCTTACTACGTACAGGTGTGTCCATGATGATGAGAGATGCAATCGGCTCCTTGTTACTAGGTAACGAAAAGAATACGGTTGTGTAAGAGGAACTGGGCTTGGTAATTCGTCGGTTGTGGTTATTGGTGGTACAGTACTAAGCAATATCGGGGCGTGGCTGGCTCTCCCAAATGGGCGATGTCATGCATGAACCACCCTACGCATGCTTGCTCTCGACACTTCAGGAGTGACATTCTCAAGCGGACGACAGGACAGGAAGTTCTTGGGTCGATCAGCAGCACAGAACAATAGGAACTACATTTGCCCGAACACGGTGCTGTTTAGGTACACCGTATTCGATATCCGTACAGACTCATCAATTCGTAGGTCTGGCTCGCAAAAATGTGCCTCTCTCGAATTGTATTACGATATGATGAGGTGTAAGCCTTTACCCCGGGACCCTTTATCTCGTAGCCCACTTGGCGTTCCGTCCCACAAACAACAGGATAGCTGCCCCTCTTTGCTGATAGGCATTAATGAAGCAGCATCCATTTTCGAGGGCGCGCTGTCTATAGGCCTAGCTGCGCTACCGACTCAATTTGATCATGGGCTGCCCCGTATGGCACAGTGGCCGGCATCTGCCCTTCGGTCGGAAGTCGATAGCGTGGCATGCACTGCGTCACTCATGATGCAAGGCAAATAGGCAGGACGATGCAATGCAAAGCAAAAGCATGGCTACCAACAAGCAGGCCACGCAATGAATCACGGGTCCGGTCAATGGTGCCATTTCTAAGCCACTGACAAGCGTGATAGAGAAGTCGAGTTTACCTGGACAGGGCTCCCTGAGAAAAAGCTTTGGGAAATGTTGCGCCCGCTGCAATGCCGGCTTTCGTGGGGTAATCACATCAGCCTACATGGGCAGCTGCACATTTGAGAATGGATTGATATTTCCGAGATGCTGTGTTGTGGTGTAGTGTCAGAATGTACCGAGGTGAGATAGTTCAAGGACAGCCGTATTTAGACGCGCGCAGCGGATGAGAGTCATGCAATGTGACGGCAACGGACCTGCTTAGAGGCATGATAGGCATCGATCCATTATGCCATCATGATATTGGGGTTCCCCGACACGGGATTCGAAGCATAGCTGATGGATTCAGGCATCATGTTACTCTTGTTCGTTGGTGCTGAAAGCAAGGCAGCGGCTGCAGGCCAAGGGACAGCTGACACCTGGAGAGGCACATTCGTGTGCTGCGCAGAAGTACAAGCTTCTATTCATGTATGTGTGCGACTTTGAGGCGAGGTTATGTCATGGAACCATGGCTGTTTTCTATGTCTCGGCCATACCGATCCAACGTTGGAAGTTGGGATGCCCGAAAGCTGGGGTTTCTAGGGTGCTTCCAATTGTGGAAAGCCACAGGATCCTGTAACTAGGGTCCATCGTCATTTATCGTTGGAGCTGAC
Organism: Fusarium nisikadoi; assembly: GCA_013623555.1. NCBI lineage: Eukaryota > Fungi > Ascomycota > Sordariomycetes > Hypocreales > Nectriaceae > Fusarium > Fusarium nisikadoi. The sequence continues at coordinate 65,856 of JABFFB010000213.1, forward strand.
CCGAGCTGGATCCATGGATGTCTTTAAAGTGACAAGTCTGAATTGTGACGTCTCCAAGGTGAAGAAAAGGGCATCTCATACCCGATAAAATGCACATGTGACGGTGAAAAGGTAAAGGAGGATGATCTTTGGATGCCTCACTTATGACAGCAGCACACGCTCTAACCGAAAAGCCATGAAGCTCACCTCATTCTCCTTAGCAACCAACACCTACACATTGTCATCCTCTACAACCTTGTCGTTAGCCTGATGAAAGCATCAAGGTTCAAACATCGTCCGCTTACTAAATGGAAGCAACAAAATACTGCTCTTTGGCTGGCCTCTGTACTAGCTATGGCCTAGCAAAGGTTGAGCTGATCAAGGAAAGTAGCAACTCCGTATCCCTCACGTAGACGAGAAAAGGATTGAGATAGTGAATCCTGGATAGTTGTCAAGCCGATATTTTGTAAGGGACACAACCCGACTTAGGAGTTCTTGGTTGTGACCACTTGCCTTACCTCATCATACACCATACAGCAAGGATCTCGTCCTGTTCCGATCTTCTCAAGCCAGTACAAGGATAGAGGGAGCTCACCACTCGCCTGCCCCCCACGCGCCAAAACTAACTTCATTCTCAGATAGGATGGGCTCCTCTGAGAGAGTGCTCCAGAGGCCCGAACCTATCAGAATATCCGTTCAACGCTGACTCCTACACCACGGGCTGGTCTCAGGACGATTGTGACGCACTCATATCGAGGAAATGTCAGTTCTTAATAGCAACGTGGTGAGAGCATGGTTGTCCTGCGGCAGCGTTACATGGCACATTTCCCGATGCTCTGTGCTCTAGGGGTCACAACCCAGACGTGTTCAGACATGGAGGACAGCTGGTTACTTCCAACTCTGGCCATGCGCTTCCTGTAGTCGCTGTCGTGGAACGACCTCGGCCACAATAAGAGACACCATGTGCACCTTACGGGCTCTGCCGTACCTGAACAGAAGCAATGCGTCTATGTGCATCGGACATTGGGCCAAGATCTGCAACTAAGCAGCCCTCAAGAGCCTTTCTTGGCGCGAGTCTGTCCATCTCCCGTGGCTAACGGTGATCAATGTTTGCCTATGGAGCTCTACACATGTCTCGAAAACAGCAGGCAAACGGAAATGTTTAGAGCACGTCGAGCTTAAACGGTTGGCTGGCAGCAGGGGTTTGAAAGTCAAGTCGCTGGCAGAGAGGCCCAAGCCAGTGCCCCGAAAAGAGCCACCAGTCAGGATACCCCACCTATGCGTGTCCATCAACGTTTCCGCCGTCATACCTGGGTGGCCAACTGGGCCAATTGGACTAGTCCCCAAGTTGGCTATGGCGCCGGACCTGGTCTCAGACGGCAAAACCCTGCCTGCAGGGCTGGGTTCGATCGAGGGACGTGCCCTTCCCGTTCGGCTTAGAGATAGCGATACTTGGAGCAGTTGAAGTTACTCTTTAAAAGGTAAGATCAGGAAGAGAGAGTTAATAACGTGGGTTTACCCTTATCGTGCCCTCCATTGCCTGGTCTGGACTTACCTCCAGCCTTTCTCAGTTCACTCACAAAACTCTTCGCCTTCAAATCTTGCCTGCACTCTAAACCAAATCAAAGTTTACCGCGTTTTCGGACACTGGCTGTTCCTTTGTCTCTTCTTCCTCTCCAGCTTAGCCCAAACCTTACAACAACACTGAGACTAAGTATCTTCATGGTCGAGTCAGTCACTCGATTTTTACATCGCGCCGACTTGTCGCAAGCTACAATCAGCTTGACTCTGCCAACAGTAGAACATTTGCATTGCGTTCAACCTACACCTCGACCCCAATCCCGTAGTACAAGGGCCCTGGACCTCTCCAATGCTAGCCGTTCATCATGAACGCGCAGGTATCATTTCTTGTACGTGTTACGCCTCCTCGAAAAAGAATTGATCCTTTGGTGTATCAGCAGAAGTAGCAGCTAGAAGTAACTTTCCAAAGAATTGCTTGATCCTAACATTTTGTCTCTAGGATGGCACATATACGCTGATACATATCCCCCTCAGCCTCTACTCGACCCTGCTCCAGCCAATTCTTCGAGTACTTCTGCCACAATCTCAGGGAACGGGAGGCCTGCGCGATTCGCCCGAGTACGAGTTGCAGGGACTCACACCTGATGGTCAGCATGGCTTTCTGAACATTAGCATCACTCCTCTTGAGTGTTCGGTTGTCTGCCACACCTCATGGGCTCAGAATGTCTTCGAGCCAGTCCTTAAAGCCATGCCGCGCGACATTGCGAAAACTGTTTCCGTTTCCAAAGAATCCTACATGGTACTTTCAGTCATAAGCGCTGGACTTGATGCAGGCGGTCGTGTGATGGAATTGACCTCTCCGCTAGCCCTCGCTGGTATCCCTATCTTCTTCATCACGACCTATTACTCAGACTTCATCCTAGTCCCTACGAAAGAGCGGGAAAACGTGGTCAAGTCTCTCATCACAAAAGGCTTCGAGCTCTCGGACAACGAGTCCAACTTCATCACTTCCGCTGCCAATCACAAGCAGGGCATGGGGTTGTCTGCAACTTCTCCGCCACATGAGGGCCTCCCTCTCAATGTCGCTGAGTTGCAAACACGCATTTTTGGTACACTCAAGAAGAGGCACGTGGCACCCCAGATTGAGGAAGCTCTTGAACTGGTGCAATGTTCAGGTCGCGAAGCATCGCAGCTTGCGAACTTCACCCATCAAAGGCCTTCGATCAGCCGGCACGCAACAGGAAACGGCCGTCGACCAAGTTGGGCAGACAATGTGGACACAAAGCTCTATACATGCATCATCTCAGCGCTCGTCTCACAACCTCGATTTATGTCCGTCACTCTTGCTCAGGACGATCCGCCATCCCTCTTGCTCGACAAGCATCTTCTCGACATATTTGGCGACTCCCTCGTTGGGGACACAGATGCTAGCCTGATACCGATCTTCCTGGACTTGAAAACTCTTCCCCTGGAGGCCACGGGTATTGTTTGCGGTGTCGCTGGTATACTCGTACAAGATACCCAGATAGCGGCGAGTTCTGAATTATCTTATCTCTCGACTGCTCAGGCAGGTGCTGTGATTCTTTCTGAAGAGCAGTCTGTCAGGGCCATGGGTATATTGAAACCATTGCTCAGTGAAGAGCTGTGATTCTTTGATCTTGATCAATACTTGCGATAGACTGTCACAATGATGTAAAATTATGGAAAGCTCAAAATCTATGAGCAGATGACCAATGGCGCAACGGAGATGGCGTTTGTTTTCTAAGAAGCCGGACTGTTGGATTTGTGTAAAATCGTTATCTGACTCGAGAATTTTAGTATTTTGTTAGGGGAAGAGTTCCTGGAGATGCGCCTGGCTTCTACACTCATACCTTGTTATAGTACCAAGTGAAACGCTTTGTTGCTGATGTTATAAACCCGTCTCCCATACCGCGCAGCATGCGCCTGAAAGTCCCAAAGTCATGCTAAAATGGCCCTTAGTCGTCTTTGAGGTATTGGAAGTAATCAAGGTTAGGTTATTCATAAGGCATGTTGTGTGGGTTGTACTCCTAGCAATAATTACTTTCTGGAGCTGTCTAGCCCATCACCTAAATACCGTATTATTAAGTACCTTCGGCCAGTGCATCGTTTCCCATGGCCTTACACGTCTTTCAAGCTTCTCTTTACAAATTATTGCCGTATCTAGAACCCAGGCTCTCGAAGATCAAACGGTAAGCTGACTTGAAGGAAAGGATCATGATATCAGGACCTCATTGCTCACTTCCCCCTTTTCTTCTCCTGCTTCTCTTCTTTTACCAACCCGGATTTTACAAACCCGTCTCTGGCTGCGGTATTGATGAGCGCAAACCTTCTAGGTCCTAGCTGAACACCGCCGTACCACCTCGTCACCACCACCATGGCATCCCAGACATCCATGACCTGCATCAGATGCAATATCCTTCCACCGGCAGCTGTCTCTCCGTCATCATCGCAGTCCTGAAAACTCGTAGCCCCGGGTCCACGGATCCGCCATGCTGTCATGTTGTGCGTGGCGCTGCGTATGCGTTTGTCTGATGAGAGCAAAAGTTGGACGTAGTATCGAGCCTGATCAGGCGAAGTCACTCGTGCGACATGTGCTAAGAATGTTGATTTTGACTCTGTCACAAGATCGGATAGAACCCACTCCGGAGGTGGAAAGTCTGGTTGCTCGTCGTATTCTTCTTCGGCTGTCGCTGGAGCTTGAGGCTCACTTTCAGGCTCTGGTTTCTGCTCCTCCGCACGCCGCGTAAACTCCTCCACGGCATCGAATAGACAAACCAAGCCCTCTTGAAATACTTCGCCCAGAGCGTCTCGAAAGAGTGCCAGGTCACGAGCACCAGCACCTTTGACACCACCGGAACTGTGGTGTGTGCCGAGGGCACTGGGGGCCTTTGACGGGTAATTTGACGGGAATTTCAGACGCAGAGAGGATGCATCGCCTGGCAATTTGAGGACAAATACAGAGGAGTTGTCTTCTGTCGGGACGAGGCTGCCGTCGCCATAGATGGAATTAATTGCTTCGACTTCATCTTGAAGTTCTTCGGACATTATTCGGGGAGTGAGGGGTTGATCGAAAGGAGATTGAGGGTCTTGAATTTTCAGTTTATTAAAATCCTCCCAACCTTATGATAGATTTCGAGTTTGAGATTGTTGTAAGCCTCACATTAGTTCCATTGCAGGTCTAACAGTTAACTATGCTTCTTAGAGTTGACGCTGAATGCACTTTAACCTGCAGAAGCCCCACATCAATCAGCTCATCCATTTCATCTCATTGATCCACTAAATCTCCATTCCTCTCGTGGTGAAGGGACGAGATATAGTGAATAGCCTTGTATTTAGAACAAATTGATATTGAGCGAGTACACTGGACTATGGAGCGGCGCAAACAATAATCGAATACCGGCCATCTTCTGACCTATCCCTCAGCATGACCTATCTATAGCTTCAACACAGAAACAACCAGTAATGCAACTTGAATATTACATTACTCATCCATGACAGCCGCAAACTTGTCTGTCATCTTCTGTTGGATCTCCTCATACTGGAATTGAGTTAGCACATGCATTGTGTATGGCACCAAAGAACAACTTACTCTCTTGGAGATCACATCCTGGCCATCAGTGGGAACCTCAAACTTCAACTGTCGTAGGTTGGCTTGCAGGTCAGAAGTAGCCTCTCGTACCTTGGCCCAGCTCTGGCCCTGCGCGATAACCTTCTGGGCTTCATCGTGGAAGCCCACCATGAGCTTCATCATCCACTCTGTCTTCCAGATAGGACAGAACTGGTCATAGTCCGAGTAACCGTTTTGCTGCAAGAAATCTTCCTTGATCAGGCCTGCAATATCCAATGTAATCTTGTCAGGGTCAGACAGGGCACTCTTTCCAACAAGCTGAACAACCTGGTCGAGCTCTTCAGAATCAGACAGAAGTTGCTTGATGCGGTCGCGGAGTCGAGGGAAGTCGGGGTAATTCTTCTCGTAATACTTATCCAAAATGGTGTTATACTTGCTGTAAGATAACGATGTATTGATGGAAGGGAAATGTTTTCGCTGCGCAAGCTTCTTGTCGAGACCCCAGAAGACCTGCACAATACCCAGAGTGGATGTAGTAACGGGATCCGAGAAATCACCGCCAGGAGGACTGACGGCACCGACAATACTCACACTGCCCTCGCGCTCGGGGGAACCAAGAGTCTGGACACGACCGGCTCGCTCGTAGAACGAGGCAAGCTTGGCACCCAGATAGGCGGGGAAACCCTGATCAGCAGGCATTTCTCCTAGACGACCAGAAAGTTCTCGGAGAGCCTCAGCCCATCGGGAAGAGGAGTCAGCCATCATGGCCACGTTAAGACCCTGGTCGCGGAAATATTCGGCGACCGTAATTCCCGTGTAAATGGAGGCTTCTCGGGCAGCGACAGGCATGTTGGAGGTGTTGGCAATGAGTGTGGTTCGCTTCATGATAGGCTCCTTGCGGCCATCAACCTCAATGGTGAGCTCGGGGAAATCCTTCAAGACTTCGGCCATCTCATTGCCTCGCTCACCGCAACCAACATAGACAATAACGTCACTGTTGGAGAACTTGGACACAGACTGACTAATGACGGTCTTTCCGCAACCGAAAGCACCGGGAATTGCGACGGTACCACCTTGAACACTAGGGAAAAGAGCGTCGAGAACTCGCTGGCCGACAATGAAGGGCTGATCGGCGGACTTCTTGTCATTGGAGGGACGTGGTACTCGGACAGGCCAGGACTGCATCATAGGATACTCTGTCTTCTTGCCATCGAACTCGACCTCGAGGATGTTCTCGACGACCGTGTACTCGCCCTTGGCAGCGATTTTGGTAACAGTTCCTCGTGCACGAGGAGGGAACAGGATCTTGTGATCGGCGAGGAAAGAGTTCTCAAAGACAGAGCCCCAGACATCACCACCGGAAAGGTGGTCGCCGACCTTAACGGAGGGTGTGAACTCCCACTTCTTTTCACGGTCGAGGGCGGGGACGGCGATACCGCGGGGGATATAAATGGACTTGGCCATCTTGGAAATAGCCTCGAGGGGACGCTGGATGCCGTCGTAGATACCATTGAGGAGACCGGGACCGAGTTCGACCGACAAAGGCTTTCCGGTACGGGTAACAGGGTCACCAACCATGACGCCGGCTGCGATGACGATTAGCTTGCTATTGTTGGAGACTCATTATTGGTTGCCGTACATGTCTCCTCGTAAACCTGGATAGAGGCCTGATCGCCACTGATTCGAATAACTTCACCAACGAGGTTGTCATGTCCTACTCTAACCTGTAATAGCGGTGGGTTAGATCGTGGCGGATGATGACGATGGAGGATAAAAGCAACTAACCAACTCGTACATGGCAACACCAATCATGTCCTCAGCCACGACGACGGGACTGTATAAAGTCAGCATGACATGTTGACAGTCAAGATATCGGTTCGGGTGTTTTTTGGAGGGTCGAGAATAGATCGCAAGCTGAAGAAATCGGTAGGTACTGACCCGGAAATGGAGTAGATTTTACCTGCAGATAGTGTTAGCGACACCATAAAGTACTTGATCTTGGTTGAACAACATACCGGTTTGGTATCCATCTTCCTCGTTGGTCTTGCTGCTGTTATTAGCAGCCTTTGATGTTTTCTACAGGTGGTCGTAAGTCAGTATTGAGAACCAAGCAGCATAAAATGCGCCGCGTTGTCGCCAGCAAGCTTGAGGGGAGGTCGGGAATCAACGCACAGGAGGCATCTTCAATGATGAAACTGGCGCGTTGTCTAATTGAAGATGAGTAGAGGTAGGGGAATGCGGCGACTGGGGCCGGATGGGAGATGCTGTCGAACCGGGGGAGAGGGTTGACGAAGGAGGCGGCCGAGATGAAGGTTGAGGTGTTGATGAAGGTGAATATGGAGACAGAGACGAAGATGGAGATGGTGGTGGAGAGTTTGGCAGAGGCACTTGACGAGCTATGTCCACCAACGCTAGAGCTGCTGCTGCTGCTACTTTCCCAGGTCTGGAGTGGAGCCAGGATGATGCTTTGCGGGTGGGGTCTCGAACAGGAGCAACGTTGACGGGAGGCGCAGGGGCTTTATCACTGAAGCTCCCTCTGTAACGGGTACCTCTGGCCCCGGAGCCTGAGCTAATGCTATCGTCGGCACTGTCGCTCCCTTGCTCTCGCTGGCTGTTGTTGTCGTCGTCGTCGCCTCTGGTGCGGATCAGATCCAGCAGGGAACGCCTCGCTCTCAGAGTAGGACGAATGCCGAGCATAAGCCACAGTTGTTGCTTTTTTGCGATAAATATTTTGTGGTTTCAAGCTTACACTTCACAGAAGGGGAGATCTGGCGTGTGTTGTTGATCAAGGTAGATGGGGAGCCAATTCTCCAATGGGGCATAGCTGAGCTATAGGTTAGCGCTTGGACGGAGGGGCTGTACTGAAACATTATGCACAACAGCGCTACTGAGCTGAGTGCCCGGGCAGTCGACATTAATTCGAGGGCATATTGAAGAAGGGAAATAAGGTACCTACCTAGTGTCCAACCTTAGAAACCCCAAATTTCTGGTAGGTGATCGAATAATTCGCGAAATAACCGACTTTGTCATCTTGGTCTTTGTTAGTAGTCCATGCCAGTATAGATGCCGTCCGTTCTCGAAATGTATAGGTACCTACTGTCCAGTTACATGTAAGTAAGGTACTGTAGGTACTACTAAGTCATCTTAGATCCAAGGTCGCAACTTCAGATAAATGACCTTGGGCTTATTGTTTCATTCAGCTACACAAAACTTAGATGCCCCAAAAACTCAACTTTCTCAAATTCAGTTGCTAGGAATACCACGCTATGAATTATTTGCCCCGTGAACATTGATTTACTTTGTCTTCTTATCCGTATTCTCCCTCTCCCACTGCTCTCCCAGCTCCTTCACCTCCTGGTTTGTCCTCTCTATAGACTCTCTGGCTCCAGGCCAAGGCTTACGACCTCGACCTGTTTCAAACAACCTGTAAACCGCGGGCACGTCAGTACCATCCATAAGCAAGTTATAAAACTTTCGGTCGTTCCACCACAGCTTCCAGGCTTCCCAAGTGAAGCACCCCAAACGATCAGTGACTCCTGTGCCCGCTGCTTGGTTCAGAAACTCGTAAGTTGGCTTCGCCCTCCACCGAAATCCAGGATGAGGAGCCGGGCCTCTCTGGAGTGTCTTGACAACATAGTCATAGTGGTCATCAATATCTCTACGCCTCTCTTCGGCAGACGGCATGGGGTAGTCTCCAGACCACAAACTCGCCAGAGCCATGGTAGTGAGATCGTAAAGTACAAATGGAGGCCTCATGATAATCATATGGCCAAGAAACGCTAATGAGTCGGGAAACTGCTCCGAGATAAAGCCATGGAAAAGACGCGCAAACTTGCTTTCCTCGCCGTAGAACTTGGTCGCCTCAATCCGCTAGTGGTGGTCAGGGGCAGTGGCCTGGTTGGTCGGATCGCCAGGGCCCTTGACGATGGAAAAGTCATAACCATAGCCCGAGCAGAAGATGATGGCATCGACATCTTCCAAAACTGTACCGTCTGTAAGAGCAATGGTCTTGGGACCAGTTACTTCCTTGATGCCCTGCACAGATCTGACTGTGCCATGTTTGAGGTTATCCGCCAGATGCTCGGAGAACAATGGAACTCGATGAAGGACTCCATCAACTGGCCGAGTGCCGAATACTTCCTTCAAATGTGGCCATTCTTTATCTCGCATATTGATCATCATCTTGGTCATGAGCCCTGCAAAAATATTTGGCATGATGTTGCCTATTGTTCTCACACAAATAGACACACGACGACTCAATGTGTGCTCGAAAGCCTTCCCTTTGACTCTCCTGGGGAGCTAAGAATGATTAGGATCTGAAGCTGAAGTTGGCTGGAGCTAGATTTCTTACCACGAAGACGGTGCCGCGATGGCTAAGATAGACCTTGTTGGTTCCAGCTTGAACCAAGAACGAGGTCGAGTCCACACCAGTTGCGCCAATTCCTACGACAACCACGTTCTTGCCCTGGTACTTTGAGGCGTCTTTGAACTGCCTCGAGTGAATGGAATCCCCAGAAAACTTCTCTAGACCTTTCACATCGGGGAGATGGCGAGTATTGAGCATGCCTGTAGCGACAACTACGCGACCGAATGTTCTGACCTCTTCATCCCCCGTTTTGACATCCTTGAGGAAGACCCTCCAGGCCTTTCGTGGCTCATCGCGTTCTATATGGTCAACCAAGACTGAGAATCGTATGTGCGGATATAGGTCAAAATGTTTGGCGTAAGATTCGAAGTATCTTTCGAGATCCTTCTGAGGGGGGTGCACAGGGAAGTCTAGAAACACTATGAGCTTCACGGTCATACGAGCGATATAGGATTGGCTTACCATCGGGCATAGGAAAATCAGTAATGAAACACTAGAAGCCATTAGGATTGCGATCTGCCCCTTGAAGAGAAAAGGAAACCTACGCATTGTTTGGAGGTGTTGGCTGTTGTGTACTCTAATGCAGATGTCTGCTCGACATTGTTTGATGCATGCCAAGTTCCACCAACGTACTCTTGTCTTTCGAACGATTTTGCATTGATTCCCCGTTCGCGAAGGTTCTTAAGTGCTAGAAGACCGAGTGGTCCTGCTCCTACCACGCAGACGTCGGAGTTGAGTTCTTGATTCTGGGCATCCATGATTCAGTAAGAATATTATCTTAATGCAGGTCAAAGAAGAACATACAAGAGTGCGTATCTCTGATCCTTTATATCTTTAATTTCTATAAGTATTTGATATTAACAAAAGCGCAAAGATCCGAACTGCCGCGCAAGGTGACTATCGCGCTTAATGCTGACACTTCTGAACGGCGCAAGAATGGAGGCTGTCAGCTTTTAGATCATCACATAAGGTTACAACGCGTAGAACAGATGAGATAAGCTGATTTCAGCTAGTAAAGGAATACTATTGCCTGTGGAACTGCTTATTGTAACCAGTTGGGATATATCCGAGAAAGTCTCCGGAGCTCCTTGATATTCGCAACGACAAGGGTGTAAGATTGCACACCCACTGGTTTAATGTGTCCGGCCTGCCTTTTTCTTTTTGGAACAAGTCGTCTAATCTAAGACGATAGGTTGTTAAAAAGACAGCAAGAAATGCGAAGGCGAAAGAGTCTGTCCCAAGATATGGAACAACTCGAGTGGTTGCAATATACACCAGCTTGGTCAATATCAATATGAACATTCTCGCTATTGCTTCATCCACGGAACTATTATATATATACCTTTGAGATTTAGAAATATGATTGAGGAAAGCGTTGATCCCATGTGACAGTCATGAGAATTAGGATACTAATGCTTGGGAGATGTTGGGGCGATACGGATTGTTGCGACTAGGAGATATCACGAGAACTTTCTGCAAAACGATCATAAGTACGGCTGCAGCTGAAGGACGTGGGATAGTGAAAATAGTTGTTGCCACTGCGAGTTGTACGGGTGAAGACGAGAGACGGAATGGTAAATGTTGCTGGGTGTCAGACAAACAGTTCATCTCAAGATGATCTGCTATACATGGACTTAAGGAAAGGTTACAAAAAGGTAACATGTTTGAGCACATGTAGGTTTTCGGCCTCTTAGACAAGCCCTCTGGAAACTCAATATAGAAAACCTCCATGACCTGGTGGTGATGGAACATAACGAGAGAAAGCTTATAGACCTATCAGTAAAGCTCTAAGAAAGTGGCGATACCAAGTGTCGTATTCTTTTCTTTCACAGCATAGACCACACGCAAGTATAGAGAACTCCCTCTTTATCCTGTATCGTATCTGTGATGTCTAGACCACATCCTGAAGGATTTAGAGAAGGGCTTTGAGTCCCAGTCCTGCCACAATAGACTCATTTGATTATCCATGCAACTTCACATCCAGGCCTGCCAAAATCTCTTGCAGGATCTTCAAAGTTCCCTCCTTGACCACCAAGGCTGAAAACGTCGCTTGTAAGACCGAGATGCCACACTCATCCCTTTCTGCAACATTTTTCATCCTTGTATGGTATGAGGAACCCAGTGTTGGTACGTCACAGCCATCCTGGCTCCGTGCTGCTCGTAGCATACAGATATGCGACGACCGACATTCGCCAGTGCATTCTGGCTGTACCCAGCCTCTGCTGAGACGTAGCATGTATTCATCAAAGGCGGTCTGGTTCTTCTCGAACACCTCGGTAACGTTGTGCCAGAATGCAGCGGTGAGCTCCGCCGTGTGGTCGATTAGGGGAGGTTTCGTGAGTGGGCCGTATGTCTCCTTTGCAGAATAGTACTTTTCCCACACGGGGCCTTGGGCCTGGTATGTAGAAGATGTCATGTCAGCGCTGTATGTAGTTGCATCAAGGACAGCGAACGTCACAGGATCAACATCGTAGACACGAAAAGAGGGCATCCCTGACATCGGAGTGAGTGAAGGGCCGACATATGATGTTATTAGAGCATTATTAAAGGTCTTGCCCGAAGCATCACTATATGTAATCTGAAAGTGATCTCTGTGGGTATGGCCAAAGAACATGGCTGCGATGGTTGCTGAGTATCGGTTCACTACCTGGTTCAGGTAATTCGACTGATCGTGGAATGCATTCCGGTCGCCCAGTGGCATATGCCCAATGATATAGACACGCTCTCCGGCTTTCTCAGCGGCGTGGAGTTCTTCAACAAGCCAATCGATCTGGCCGCTCGGATCGCGCAGCATCTTCCTTTGGAAAAGCCAGAAGTTCCCACGGTAAAACAGATTTGTGTTGAGAGAGATAACGCGCAAGTTACCATGAGGATATTTGGTTGAATAAGCGCCAATTCTTGCTGCTGTAGAGGCTGATTGATGTCCGATCCAACGAGACCATGTCCCTGCAAGAAGGTCGTAGATCCACGAGGATGCGTCGCCGATGGAACTAGGCTGGTAGGCGTTTGTGGGATGGGACTCGTGGTTGCCAGCTGTTCCGTAGACTATACTGAGATGTCTATCCATGTGCTCATATGACTGAATAACTTGATAGGTTAGTTTTGAGCGAAAGATCGGAGTGAAGGATGCTCACTTTGGTGCTCATTATAGTCCCAAGATGTGTTCCAGATTGAGTGATCGACGATGTCTCCGGTGAAAATCGTGAAAGCGGCGTCGGGGACCAGCCTTTTGATTGCTTCATACATGCTATGCTCAAGAGAAGCAGGAGAGTCACAAGTATGCTCCCCGTATGGTCCAGCCGGAGATACCGCTCTCCCAGGCTCGTCATTTTCTGTGAAAGGCCTTGTCAAGTCAAAAAACAGCAACATAATCACTGGTAGAAGCGTCACTTACCTGCAGCATATGGGCTTGTTACACTCTGAATTCGACCCTTCAGTGTAGAGCTGATCAACATGTATATCGGAATAGTGAACAACTTTGATAGGATCTCTTCCACTCGAGACTGGACGCTTTCGGCGCAAGTGATCAGGAGACACAGGAACTTCCCATTCGTCTATGGCAGGGTAGTGGCAGAGACCTAGAAATGTTACGCAAAAATGCTGCGCAGTCTTTGAGCCGATGGCAACGTTTCTCAACACCTCTGCTATAATAGGTCCCTGAAGCTCGATGGTTCCATCGCAAACATCTGCATCTTCGACCTAAGTTTGTTAAATCCAGATTTGTATCTTTCAAAGGACTTATTAGGCTACCTTTGACTTTTTGCATACGTCCTGCAGTGTGTTGACAAAGTATCGATCACCCAGATTCGCGAGGCTCTTAAAAGTCAATAAAAGGCCCTACACCGTCATCTTCAGCTCTTTGTAATCTCACTCATGACTAGCTGTGACTTACATGACATCCCGAACAAGACGATACACCTTGTATTTGTTTCCATATTCGATCTGCCCAGTCATTTGTATAAAAGCTCTTTTGATTTTCATTGAGACCTTGAGGCACGACAGCCTGTCCGTCAGTTCCGATAGCCGCTGTTATGGCGCCAAGACAGGGTAGGAGAGTTGTTGATAAGCGCATTTTTGTCAAAGTGAGGGAGGGGAAGAAAAACGGTTGGTCTCAGTAATGGCGAAATAAAGAAAAAGGCAAGCACTGAACTTGCTTATACAACACAAGTGATAACCCTAGAGAACATCAACTTATTGCCATCTTGGACAAATCATCTCCAAAATCGGCTTAGGGCCACCACTAACACGGCCACATGACCCAATTAGAGCAATCACACGAGTGCATGAGCTAGATGAGGTAGGCTGACAGGAAAACGTCACCGCTGGTCCATGCGCGTTCGGGTTGATTATATGTAAGTCAGTTCGAGTCTTGTCTCCAGTAGTCCACTAACTACTCCGTACCTACCTAATCATTCCGATCCCAAACCCGCCCACCAAGTAGGTCGGCAGAGGCCCAACCTGTATAATAGTTGCGTAATTATTTCGTATTCATATCCATATATGCATCTCTTTCATACAGCTCCTTCCATGCCTTAAAATCAGACAAATGTAATATACAAGACCGACGATGACGAGTTATACATTTGCGCCATAGATAATGATACACGGAGCACCTCGCTCCAATTCAAGCAAGCTTTTGGATACCGATAGCATTCCTCTTTTTGCAGCTGGCCTGTTCTACTCCTTTATCGGAGATGCTTTCTCCTCCTTCTTCGTCTTCTTCTTTGACCGAACTCTCTTTCCCGAGCCCTTCTTGCGCGAATGCGGCTCTTGCCTCTCATTCTTGTTAGGCTTGGTTCTTGCGTCAGTTTCCCATGCAAGCTTGACGCCTGTCTGTTCCTCCCTCTGCATGACCGAGTCTCTGTACTTCCTTCCAGCTTCTGTGCGTCGCGGTAGTGTTCCTCCCCACATTCTGTGCCACTCCCTCTCGCGATCCTCGGGGGTTGATACGAGCGCCTTCTTCCTGCGCTTCTTGAGTTCCTTCAAAATTCTATGCGCTCTCTCTGATGGAAGCTCCACGACTGTGTATTCCACTTTCCAGTTGGTTGGTTGGTTGAGTTCGGAGCAGGAGATACGTTCCACGACCTCGCCGTCGACCATGTTGCGGACTGTGACATACAAACCAAGAATCTCCTTCTTTGGTGTGTCGGCTCTTTCTTTGCCGGAGCTTGGTTCTTCTGTCGATGAGGGTTTGTCTGCTCCAGAGGCCTTGACAGATTCTTCTGAAGAAACGCCAATGCTGGCTGTGTCGCTTTCCTCAACCTCGCTACTCGGCTCCTTTTGATCTCGCACCAACTCCGACAAGACTCGCTCAAATGTCCCCAGATTGCTAGGGTTGTTGTCAACACCTTGAGCAAACTTTATGATCAGGTCTTTCAGAGTAGCATCTGTTGAATCGTCGCTGTTTAATGGGGTGTCAGTTTCATCGACAGTGTCGCTAAGTATGGCACTATGCCCTCCATCCTCTGCCCTAGTCTCGACGGATTCAGCGAGGCTGGACTCTGTCTCTTTGCCCGCGTATTCCATAACGTCATTATTGGAACCATCGCCTTCAGATGCATCAATGGATGGGGGCAGTACATCCTCAACTTCGGAAGTAGACTCAATAGCATCCAGTGCGTCGTCTTCTGCTGAATCTCTCTGAGTTGTGTCTTCAAGTTCACTAATTGTTTCCTTGTTATCCTTTAACTCTTCTGTCAAAGCCTCAACAAGTTCGTTGATGTAAGTTTCTCTCTCGGGTTCGGGCTTCCCAGCCAGCAAACCACTCTGCTCAAGAGCTTGCTCGATGGCCTCTCGCACACTATCCAAGCCGGCGGCGTCATCCTCCACAGTTTGGTCGACCTTGGCCATCATCTCATCCCATGACTTCTGTCTTTCAGTCGATGATAGCTTTTGAGTATCCTCAGTCTGAGGCTCAGCTTCGTCACTCATTCGGCTCTTCTCTTCATCCCGTGAAATACGCAACATGTTATTTTTAAACATAGCCACGGCTTCATTCCCCTTCTCCTGGGTTTCTTGAATCTCTTGATCGCTGACAGGCTCGGCAAAGAAGTAAGTCAAGGGGGGGTTTGTTGGCCGAGTCTCGATGTGCAACCTAAGTGACTTTTCAGGGAAACGCTTCGTAGCTCTGTCCAAAAGATCATTCAAGAGTTTGACACTGGCTTTAAACTCCTCGTTTCCCACACTGCAGTTCGCAGTTCCGTGAAGAGCCTCGTCCATTTCCTCCAGGCTAATATACTGGAAGCCAAATATTCGTTGTGTGTTATGAAAAGCAACGAATATACCATCCATTCGGCCCATGCGCACTTGTAAAGAATACTTGAGGAACGCCGCTCTGATCATGTCGTAGTACTCACGCTCGAACGACTCCCAAGTACCGAAACGGCTACGAATCTCATACCCAACACCTTTTTGATAGCCTCCAACATCCATTCGGATGGAAACTACTGCACGGGTTTTCAGATCAAACATGCCTGTTCCTGGAAGTCGTGGATCATAAGCATCCAGCTGTGACCGCATCATGAAATCACCCAGTGTAGAAAAATGGAATGCTTCATCGGCGTTCTTCTCCTCTTCGGATAACTCATGCGAACGGCTCCTCCTGTACTTTTCGAAGTGGGTTTTTTTGAGAGTGAGCAGTTTTTCCATCGATTTCCCTAGCATGCTCAGAACGTTGGCGGTATCAAATTCTTTATCGGCGTCAATAGCATACACACCGTCTTTATAACGGGCGAATGCGGCAGCAGGACCTCGGGTCAGCGCAGTGAACGTATTATACTCGACGTTGAAAGAGCGGGACAAGTGTCTGAAACTTAGAGGCCTCCACGCTGAGAGAAGAAAGTGGAATTGGGAGAGCATGGCCGTCATGCTCGACGTTGAACCACAGTATTTCTTCTTATATTTGGCACACAAGTCTGTCAACCGACTGTCCTTGGAGGATGTCACATACTCTTTCAGAGCATCAAAATCAAACTCATCAACGGGCATGATTGAAGCAAGGTATGGGTCAAAGTTGTAAACCCGGGACCGCTGATCTTGAAGCTGGTAGGGCCCGCCATTGAAAAGAACCTTGTCCAGCTGATGGGCAAGCGTGGGGACGCTTCGTCTGGATTCTTCTTCAACTGCTTTCAGCTTGAGTTGGTGGGGCATGATGGCGTAAACTGGCGGTAAGGCCTTCTGCTTTTTGGCCGCCTTCGTCTTCTTCTTCGGCGGTGGAGCTGCTGCACTGGGCTTTGTCTCCTGACTACTTGCTATGATATGCTGATCCAGCTCGGGGGAGGGAG
>JABFFB010000214.1:0-63005 GCA_013623555.1 Fusarium nisikadoi
TCTTAGTGTGCGGTACATGGCGCACTGCGGGAATTCGTGCATCTATCGTCACAGCATGTATCAAGCTGCGTCTGCGTCAACCTCCCGACGTACATTCACGTCCTTCAAGCTGTGTGCGTGCCATCTCCCCTCATCATGTGCCTCATCGTAGATTTTTGCATACCAATTAAACCAATATAGGTGAAGCAATACAACATGCCGAGCCGAGACACTCGATGAACGAATGGGGGTATTGCACAACAAAAAGAAAATGTTAAGTTTCGCCTCAAGGCGAAAACTAGACTAACCCCGTTTCATCTGTTCCGACACAATGTAGGCGGCAAGATGGCTAAATATATTACTTATAGACTATAAAACCCGATTTAATCGGGGCCTCAAACTATCCCCAGATGTGGACTCTCACCACTTATTACCCCATCAAACCATCTCCTCACCACGAGCACCAGTACCGACAGGTCGTCGGGGAATAGAGCCGTTATTGTATCCACTGCCATGCATGTGCTCAGATCCATCGCTCTTCAGGCCGTGGCCATGTCCATGTCCGGGAGAGCTACCACCGTGAGATCCCCAGCCAACCTTGCGAGTGAAGACGGCATCAACAAGCTCAGCACCACCCATGGAGTAGTTGAAAGGAACACCACGGTTAAGGGGAATATGGTTGAAGCGCCAGTCCCAGACAGCCGCGTAGGTCATTCGGTAAGCGGAGAAAGCGAAGACGGTGCCAATGATGGCACCAGCAAGGACATCGTGGAAGTGGTGATACTTGTCGATGGTAAGAGCTCCGCCAATGAGGACGGCTCCGAGAAGAGGGGCGTAGGTAACAATGAGCTTCCACATGGAGGGATGGTAGTTGGAGAAGACCTTGAGCTTGGCGTTGAGGTAAAGGTACAGGTAGACGAAGCCAGCAAAGGCAGCGGTGGTATGACCACTGGGCATAGACTCAAGAGCATCGTTGATCTCGCTCTTGTCGCCAGTGCAAATATCGGGAGTGTAGTAAAGCTGAAGATATCCCTTGTTGTTGTATCCTCCCATGGTGCGAGCGCGAGCCATGTCGGGCTTGCAGACCTCAAGGAAATGAGGTCGGAATCCACCGATGAGCCACTTGACAAAGACCTGGAAGACGGCGGCGGTGATGAGGGAGTATAGGAGACCAATGACAGCGTTGTTGACATCCCAGAATGAGCGGATGCGAATCTGCATCACCAGGAAGACAAAGATGGGAACAAGAGCAGCCAGCAAGGCAGCGGCCCAGATGGGAACGATCTCGCCTCGGAGAGGATATCCGTACTCGGGCCAGACAATCTCACCGTCGGAAAAGGTAACGGGAAACGATCGAGCCGGTGCGGGCTTAGCAAAGTAAACCTAGAATATCGTTAGATGGTGAATGAGTTTGAAGCGATCAAGACTTACACCAAGACCGATAGCGCCCATACAGGCCATGGTGACAATGTCGAGCCATGTTCCCTTGAGCCACTGTCCGAAAGTAGGGCGTCGGGACATGGGGAGAGGGTCGTGAACCGCCTTTTGGTGGTGACGACGGGTCTTTGTACCAGGCGAAGCCCGGTGAGGGGACTTTTCTCGACGGAAGAAAGGCATGTTGGCGATTTGGTGATGCTGAAGGGAAACGGTACCACGGATTGAGTGGCTCTGCACCCAAAGTTATTAGGTATCTTGCTGAAAGAAATTTGCTGGCTCTTGTCCTGCCGTTCACAAACAATCGAGGCTGCTTGCCCTTTCTATAAATCCGTGGAGAGGGACAGTGACACGCGACATCGCGATTCATGCTGTTGACGTCACAAACGCCATTCAACGGTTTCACGCCAGCACCAATAACACAGCAACAGCGCTGTCCTGCCCTGTAAGGACCTGTCACAGCATGCAGATTCATTTCGCTACGTAAAGCCACAGTCGACGTCATTGCTCAAAATCCTTTTATTTCCAGGGAAAGATGAGCCTTGGACGGCAGACTCTTGCCGAGCGGGCTTGCAGGCGGCAGTTTCGTGCCGGACAACCAATCACAGCCGTGGCAGGTGGACAAGGGATGTGTCTTGGCTTGGGGCAAGTGTGGCTTGATTCTGACGATCTGTGTTGTTTTGGCTAATAACACGGGAATGAGCATCGATCGATGCTTGGCCAAGGCTTTTGAAACCTGCTAATTTGTGCTGATGATTCAGTGGTTAGCTCATCGTTGTACCGGAGCACAAGTCCGTAATGCTCTGTCTGGACAAGGATTACAGAGTTTCATTGATGAGCAGGTCAACTGATGTCAGATGGGAAGGCGGATAGCCTTTTGGTTGGCCCAGAGGTTATGCTACACTAAAGCAATAACTCTAAGACGTTAAAATATCCATAATTCAGTTAAACTTTAGAGCTGTAAATAACCTTGAAGCTCAATCAGTCGAGCTGTCAGTGGATGGTGGCTGATGCTGTGGCTGACCATCTGTCAGATCTCATTAGTCCAACTACGATACGAAGCTGTCCCAAAAACAAGATTTCAGCATCACTCACTCAACCAGCCCACGTTGTATTTCCCGCCAAGTCGGGATCGACTGAATGGCAAGAAAATTTTTAACAAATCGGCGATTTAGTACGTAATAAGCAGCGAAATGATCGAGTTCAAGCTAGATTTCGGAAGCTTATGCGAAAATCATTCTTGGTGTCGCAGTGGACAAGGGCTGAAGTCTCGGCCCAGCACTAGACAAATCGATTTCGACACCATGATGCAATAACTGACGCGCGTCGGAATCCTCTCGAGAATTTGAGTAACGAGAACAACAATATTGATCTGTGACCAAGACTCGATAGCACCAACTAAACTATACCCAGTCAGAAAGCAAAAGGCACGTTTTCGTATCAGTCAGTCAGGTATGTCAGTTCAGATACAAAGTAATTCATTGAAAATAGAATAAAATACTTATTTAACGAATAAGATGCCATTGGTTTCAATCAATGACCCAAATCAGTACCCATTACCTCTTTCTCCACGCTTTGCTCGCAAATGTGCATCGTGAATCATCGCAACACGGCATACATTTCACTAACGACCGGATAAACCAAAGCCATTTAAGGCTTCTTGCATTGACCAGCTTCGATGTTTGTAGGGTTCTCACAAGTGTTGCACTTGATAACATTGCCAGCGCCCGCACTCAAGTTCAGGATACCGTTGTCGTTGTTCTTCAGAGTGTTTCGAATGATAATGTTATGGTTCGCCTTGGGAGCTTTGCCGCCGAGCGTAATGCAAGAAAGGGAAATAGGTTGTTCGGGAGTAGCAGTGCAAGTATCGTCGTAGATGAGGATACCGACTCCTGCACCTACTCCTCCGGTGCCAGAACCACGCTGTCCCTCGATGGTATTGTCGCGAACGAGAGTTCCGACAGCGCTTCCCAGAATGATACCAGAAGAGGTCTTGCCACACGCAGCAGGAGTTGGGCCAATGTAGTTGTGCACTATCTTGGCATCCTTCACACCAGGGTCGACAAAGATACCGATGCAGTTGTCGTGAAGAGTGTTGTATCCAATAAATGCACTGTTGGTTTGGACGCAGAGACCAATGAGGTGCGCAGATACATCGTTCTTCACGGTCTGCACATCAGACAGGTTGTCCTGGCAGATACCGATGAAGCCGCCAGCAGTGGTAGTGACGACATTCTCACGGAAGACGGTGTTGACAGAACCGAGGGTAAGAGCACCATAGGCACCGGCATCGGTGAGCTTGTTCTTGGTGATGCGGGTGTTCTTGGCACCGATGATGGCGATGTTGATGCCAGAGAAACCCTGGACGCTGATGCCAGTAACCGAAACGCCCTTGACAGGTCGCTTGACAGAGGTCACTCGCTTATGCTCAGTCTTGTACTCGGTTGTCTGGACCTTGTAGCCAGTGATGCAGATACCAGCCTGGAGCTCGTTCTTCTTCTCGTCCTGTGTAAGACCAGTGCACGCATTGCGTTTGTATTTCCCTGGCTTGGTGAGGGTGACGGCGCCGCGGCCTTCAAGCTGAATACCATCCTTGTCAATAACCAGCTGCTCAGGATAAGTACCCGCCTCAACGATGATGCGATCACCGGGGGAGGCTTTCTTGATGGCGTCTTGGATCTTCTTGCCGGACTTGACGTAGATAGTACGGCCATAGCCGTAGTAGTTCTTTGTGTAGGATGGAGAAGAGTACTTGTACTTGTCGGGAATAGCACAGCAGTGCTGATCCTTCCAGTTGCACGTTCCGGTTCGGCCTGCAAAGGTTAGCAACAATATTGCGGGGCTTCAATTGATGTACTGACGCATGAGACCACCAGAGGTATCATGCTCTGAGAAGGGTGAGGCAGCGGCAAGGCCAACAAGGCCTGCGAAAGTGAGGCCAAACTTCATGATTAGCGGCAAACGATTGTGTTGGTTTGAGACTTGGTTGTCTGTCCAAAGTCTGCGGCACCAATCGAGCTTATATACCACCGCGACCCAATATCAAGATCATCAAGCCATCGGTCCCGACAAAAGGGATCAGGGCTGAGGTCTCGCCCTCAGATGCAGCCACTCAGGCTATTATTCGCTTGCTTCTACCTGAAACGGCAAGAGCAATAGTTAAGGTGCAGCAGGACTCAAAGACGGCGTCGAATAGTGGTCAAGCCACTTTGATATGGTGTAGGGGCTGAGGCGTTGATAGGTGCTTACTGCAAAAGGGCATGATTTAACGTTGACGAGAAGGCGTCTCTATTGACCCTCATTTGAAAGAAGAAAACACCATCAAATCATCGTCATCAACGTGTTCGTCTGCGTTGAGTAGTCCAAGTGCTCTAGCTAAAGCAAGGATGGGACGGCTTCTGCAATGAGTGCGTTGAAGGATCAAAGCGGCCGCCTTTCAAAAGATAATTCCCAATGCTTTCATTAACCTCGAATGCAAGGACAACAAATTTCAGTATTGATCTGTGCGAGCATTTCCCCTCAGTCCTGCTCATCAATACCGCAACGACCAAGCAAGCCACAGCGTCCCTTCAATACCACCGCTCTCGCAGCCACCAAGATCCGGCATCGCGAGGACCCGACGATATTATTGAGGAGAAAGGGCAAAACGGAATATGCCGCTACGTGGCTTCGCCCTGTGCCTGAAGTAGGGCGCCAACTATGGAACTATAATTCAGCCGCAAGGGCTCGATCCCCTTGGACCAAACGGTCTAACAGGGGTAGTGCATTAATCTCCTTTCTAAAACGGAGATCAACCAGCAGATGTTGAGACCGATAGCACCATAGATCTGGGACCATTACCCCATACTTTTGTTTTATGGTGCATCGTTTGAAAACTTGTTTCTCCCTGACGATCTGTCTTACCCTGATAGACTCTCTCTCTCATAAATACAACCACCGTCTTGAAAAAAGCTCAGGCATGGTGATTTGAGACCGTCCACAGGGCTGAGGAGGCTCCCATTAAGCTGAAAACTAGTGGCATCCCCGCCAAGTTTATTCTGCTTTGAGTTGGCTCGCTACGACGTGGACGAACCCGAGGCCCTGGAAATGAAGCTGGTGGCTTGGGCTGGATCGCTAAGTTTGATTCTGGGCCTTTTCAGCCCAGCGATCATCGAATGCCAAGGCCACGTTCCTGCGCTACTGGACTCAGAAATCGATGTAAAGGAGGCCTAGTGAGGAGTCATGGGGCCAACTGCTGGCTCTCAGCGACAGCTCTTTTGCCTTCTCGGTTGTGATTGCTCTTTGCTCCCATCTCTGGCCAGCGCCAGCCTTGGGCATCTAACACTGTATGGTCAGTATCCTTACTCATGATGTCGCTGGTTTTGATGGATGCTGTAGCGCGTCTGTTGTGGCAGTCTGCCTCCACCAGTGAATTTGTCAGTAATTAGGTGTAGTAAATCCGCAAATGAGGTCTCAGAAACATTCCTTTTACCCGACAGGTCAAACCCCAAGAAGTGCTGGAGTAACACCAACCTTATCACCCACGCCAATCAGTTCCCAAGCCTCATGTTCAAAGATCCGCCCCGCAATCTTCCCCGCACTTCTGACGACGACGCAGTGTCTAGATCCCCTCAATTCTCATCATATCGTAAACAAAGCATCGATATATCATTGCTGTATATCCCAAATATTCTGTCATCATGGCCGCCACTGCTGCTTCCCTGAGCTCCCATGGAGTTGAACCGGCTGTTCCCGCTCCCACTGCCGTTAACGCAAGCCCGCTCTTGGACGCTTCGGTGCAGGCGCTCAGCTCCAGTTCCGCCATCTTCTCCTTTGAGCCTCATGTAAAAGCACCCTTTGGCGCCATTCGGCGTTTATTTGATCATCTTCGAGCCAATCCTGAGAATGCCTTATCTCTCAATGCTGCGTATCCCAAGCGGGGCATCTTCAAGACAGCTGCGATGAACAATGCTACTTCCGACCAGAAGTTCACCATTGACCTTTCGCCTGTCCGTAATGGCCGTATTCCAGAGGCCTTGCGCGAGAAACTGGCTGGCGATGGTTTCAACGAGGTCTTGGACTTCTTTGAAGAGGTCAACAGCACCTATGTCGCTCAAATCATGTCCATTATGCATGAGCTCATCGGCGCTGATCTCAGTCAAGTACACAAGACCGGCAATCTCAACTATCGCCTATGTGACTACAACACGGATACTGCCGACCCGACGAGTGACAACGGGTGCGGTGCCCATACAGACTATGGCACCTTCACTATTATCTTCCAAGACGGAACATCCGGGCTCGAGATTGAAGACGCGGAACAGCCCGGTCTCTGGGTTCCTGTTCCCGGTGAAGCAACGGTTGTCCTTGCCGGTTGGTGCGCTGTAATCCTCCGTGGAGGTAACATCCGAGCAACCCGTCATCGCGTTAGAAGAACTCCCGGTGTGCGAAGACTCAGTGCTGTTCTCTTTGTTGCCCCAGATGTTGAGGTCACTCTTCGACCTCTCGAAGGTGTCAAGGTTGTGCGTCCATTCACTAAGAAGGTCATGGATGGGCAGTTGGATGTTGGGGAGTTCAAAGAAGTCATGGGCAAGAAGTGGAGACGTCGCGAGGGCAATGAGAAGTCTGATGACGGGGATGACACGGAAACACAGGACAGTGAGATAGAGAGATTCATCTGGGCTTGACTGAATAAGTATGAGCTCCGGTGAATCTGATTGGATCGCGAGCATCAATTAGACAATTCTACTCCGATGAATCCACCTCACGGCAAGACCGAGATCGCCGCGCTCCTACATAGAGCTTACAAAGACAATAATGACGAACAATTCTTTCGTGATACTCAATTTCACAATTCAAATTGCATAACATGAGTTGACCGTTTTATGTCTTCTTCGTTAGGTAGTTATCACTGCAAATCTCTAGCCCCGATGGGTTAGTCCCCGAGCGGTTCCTGGTCTTAGTCGACGTCGAACCGGCTTCTCCTCACCAACAACCTCACGTGTTAAATATCTGCCTCGGCATTGACATATTCAACTTCCTCAATTGGCATAAACAAATTCCCTCAAATCTGACAGATCAATTGCTCTCATTCTAGGTTTGGTATTACTCGACAACTCATGGTAAAATTAAAATCTCTGCTTAAATGGCCTCCCAAGAAAGGTAATTGTGTCGTCGCGCGTCTATCACTCATTTCATTACTCGTCCCTCGTTTCCCAATTAACCTCTTAGTTTGCTGTACTTGCTTATAGCCCTTGCAAAACTTTCGTCGATTCCTTGTACCAGTGCTTTTGCGTTTCCTTGGAGGTCTTTGGGGACCTTGGATATGACTGCTTCGGAAAAGTCCTGGCTGAGGGCGCGCTGTAGGTTGAGATTGAGGAGGATGACAGGGCTGACTTGTAGCCTGTCGAAGTTGGGTTTGGCGGCAATAATGGTGTTGATGGTGAGCTCCACGTCGGCGCTGAGCTCAGAAGTAGCCTTTGCGACTTGGAGGGTTTCCTCGAGAGATAGAGGCTCAGACTCGCGAGCGATCACAAAGCCCTTGTGGATCTCGGTGAGGAGCAGCGTTGACTTTGTAGTAATTGGCAGAGCACCGAGGAGGGTCTGGGGCCACGTCGCTACAGTCTTGTTGAGAGCAAGCGTGGCATTGGAGATGTTATCAATGGCTGTCGAGACAGAATCTCCAGATGCGAAGGCAGAGCCAGCGAGGGCAATCAAGGGGAGAAGGCTGAGACGCATATTGTCTGAGAGCTTGATACAACGAGTAATCGATTGGTCAATTGAACTGCAAGATCTGCCAAGGAGAAACTCTTCGTGTCTCAAGAGCTACCCCGTCTTTAAGTACTGTCCATACCGACACTTCACATGCAAGTTTGGATTTTTCTCTTCTGTGCCATGTGCCTTTCGGGAGGCTGCGATGGTGGCCTCGTGTAATCCCAACCTGTATCCCCGCATCTATCCTCAAAGAGGAACTCAGCCCCGTGTTGTCGACGGCCAACGTCTGTGAGCCCATATCCCCATGGGGTAATCTCTTGGTAGTTCGCGGGCTTTTTGTCTAAGTGGCTGATCTTAACTTGGCAATCTACGATATTATGTGGGGAGAGATGTCAGCGTTGCAAGGATTGCGGCATCTTTGGCCGCGGCTGTCACGGTGAAAAGCATGCGATGGAGTTGCATGTGTGCGGATTAGGGCTGTGATGAACTCTGAATTGAGGGATTATGACGACTAATGCGACTAAATGGGTTGGTTACATTGGCTGGAGGATTCGCTTGAGCAAGGGTTCAGCGGCGATGTTGCTCAACCAACTTCTGCAGCCGTGGAAACTTGGGCCGGATGAAGCAATTGCCCGCGAAATTAAGTAATTGATTAAGTTGAATGTGGTGTTGCATCCCGATGGCGTGCTTCTTGATCATACGTGAGAGAAGACGGGTTCTATACCGCATTGCTTATAACTTGATGGTTGACTGATGCTTATTATGCAGGGACTACCTGTGACTAACTCAGACTTTGCCTGCATCTCTCAGCTGACACTAGATAGCCTCTCATATTCTGTGAGGGGAAGTCGTAGAGTTGAGTGGTCTCGCTACCTTTGAAGATCAGGAATACCAAGGAAGTGATCTCAACTTTCGAAAGACCAACGGTCAGAAGACATTGACCTCGTTGAAAGTCTGTTCAGACTTTGGAAGACCTTGGGTGTTCTGTTGAGTTGAAGAGCCAGGTCTAAATTAAGATTGTGTGGTATCCATAGTAGTTCTCTTTTATGCAAGATGGGGATCTTCCGTTGCATCATGTGGCACAGAACCTATGCCTTCCGTATATGGGACGTCACAACTCGTGCTTTTCATATCCAGCTGTGACCTTAAATATTATACGTTTCTTGAACTTTCCCAATCTTAACTCTCTGGAAGCTTTATTGAAAAGCCTGGGAAAGTTTTAATGTCTTATGAGGGAGGAAGTATAGAAAGAATGATGTCGAGCGATTCCCTTTTCACTAACCCAGCATGTTGAGCCAACTCACATGATGCACAATCAATCTGGGGACTGGGAGGATTGATCATCCGTAAGACGAAAGAAATATGTCGACCAACACCAGCTACTTCGGTGAGTTTCCGTAAGCTATGGTAATCTTGCGCTTGAGTCGAAGGATCGGCCTGCATTTCCATACCCTGTTGGTTTACAAGGCAGATGCTGTTGGTTGTTGACCAGTCCAAAGAGCGATTTGGTAGTAAAATTAAAGGCACAGCGCCATTTCCAGTTACATAAAATACTGCTGTAGGCAGAAAGTCTCTCTTGCTGGCCTTGAATCTCGTTCATGGGATTTGAAGTGAGCTCTCCTGCATTCTGAAGCTGATGCGGCCGCTGCAACTTCAAGGTCAGTCAACATAGTAGACGATGCATGCCGTCGTCATACCAATTTTATATTCTGTATTTATATGACCTTAAATCCATGCTGGTATGTCACTTTGGTTACTTGCTATCAACATACTCTTACCCATAATAATGGAACAATTGCAAGATAACAAATTGAGGTTCTTATCACGGTAAGAGAACGCTTTCTGCTACACCATATTTTGGCTCCAGAAGCTGTCTCAAAACCATGATGAATCTTTACACTGCGTCAGACCGTCAGTGCATATAGCACGGGGCCGTTGATTGTTTCTCTGAGTGGAGTTAATTCGAGAGTGTAGACAGGTTGACTCATGATCTCAGGCTTATTTCGTACTAACAACATGCTAAGCATCATATCAACTAGAAGCTTGACCTTAATCGTTCACTCAGATACTATGATCTCTGAATATCAATTAATAATTACATAAATAGCACATATAAACAGGTATAGTGTTGCCACTGTTGTGAAGGATGTCTGAGTTGTCAGATAAGATAAGAGATATTAGATTAGATTGTTTATCTCTGATTAGATATTGATAAGATTGTCTGACCGTCATGTGCTGGCTCACGTGAGACATAATCAGCTCGGACTGTCTATCAGGTTACCCTATAGTAGAAGGCACAACAACATGGGATATGAGATTCTCTATGTAACAAAGTGTCACTGTGACATAAGATGTACTCAAGTCGACAAAGAGATCTTGATCGCGCGGTCCCCCATTGACGCGATCTGCTTATTCACTGTTCTTGGGTATTTGAGGGCAATCGCCGAGGAAACATCACTCGTTGAGTTGACTTGCTGTTGGCAATAACACAACGCGACAAGAACCATACACAATCACGAACAGATCACGTCACCCTTTAATCATGCACAGCAGGCAACTGTACGGCAAATAGACATGGCGATTAGACGCAATTGAACTATGTCCCATCGCTGATGCTAATCTGTCGATGCTTATCGATGATGTGCTCACAGGACCCCATCCTGGTCAAAGGAACAGGCCAATTGCTTCACCAAGTTGAGCCCTGCCGGCAACCCATGGACTACAAGTTGGTGGTCAGCCTCAGAACTGTCAGATTCAACGCCACTAATCGCGGCAGTTGCACGTCAGCGAACACCAGGTCAAATAAGATGCTTCAAATCGCCGTCAAAGAAACTCATCGCCAAGCTTTGCGTAGTGTACCGCCAAGTCAAGACGGTTCGAGTCACCCATCACATCCATTAGCCTGAGGTCGTCAATCGGAATCCGAGGTCCATCTTTTCTAAGCTTCAACTCCACTAGCCTCGCTTGCGTGGAGGAGATTGGGTTTTCGCAACTCTTCATTTTGCCTTTCTCCATCTAATTCCGGAATTTCCTCGTCCTTGCTTGTTTATTTGCCGCGAGACAGAAAAACCTGATTGTCGCACGATCGGCGGAAAAACTACCGCCACACTAAAAATCAGTGGGGGCCTCTGGTTTCAGAGTCTCACGTCCAGGATGAGTTATAACATTCGCAGTCGCTGACATGAGAATCACGCATTTCGCCAATATGAGGCGGTGGTAATATATATATCACCGGAATCCCGCAGGACGTAATATAAATAAACCCACCTCGCGTGGGCGTTATCTGTACCAAGACTCAGATCATGAACCAAAGTTCCAGGGGGACGAAACCCCCTGTAAGGGAGGGCGGGCATTACAGGGGGAAAAGTGGAGGCCAAACCAGCGCTTCACAAATGACGCAACAACTGATTGAGGCACCAGGCATTGGCCGGAAGCTTGTCTCGTTTGGGGCTAGACACCTCTGTAACCTTAATCCCCTCAAGCTTTTTGGCCACTCTTCATCGAGGCCAAGGGGTGAAAGATCGAGGTTTTGAGTTTCGGAGCGAAAGTAAGGTAAATTTTCCCGTCCCTTTAGGTTTCATCCTCCATCAAATTCCAATTGGCGATAACTGTCGCAAACGGCGTGCTGAGCCAGCCACCCCAGTTTCTAGCGCCTTTTGGCCAAGAGATTAAAGCGTTCAGGGGTCAGCGCTGGAGCTATAAGGGGCAGACACACAGCGAGCGAGAGAAATGGCGTGAACGATTGGCCTCTCTGCTGAGAGAGAGAAGACTTGGCGTTATTGATGGGTTCTAGGCCCCCACAACCTTAAAAGAAACAACCTTAAAGCAGCAAAGTCAGTATCACGGGGTAAGGGGCAGCACCACGCCTTGCGAGACTATTGACGATAATTTAGCATGCTAATAAATCACCCGACTCTCTACCTTTGTAACCGCATGCAGACTTGTTTATCTGGCGCTGCTGCCGCCCGTCTCACACTGGCTGATCCAGTTTCCCACACAGTTTTCTCCACCAAAGTAGCACCCTGACATGGTCCTCTTTCTGTGGGCTGCGGAACCCTTGCGAGGGTCATGCCAGTTTTTGCTGCGCCGATCAGGGGCATCCGTAGGGCAATTGCAGGCCTGTAGACTCCAGAAGACTTACGCGTACTGTTACCTCATATACTCCTCACAGTAGATCTTTTTTATCGTTTCAAAGTGATCGTCTCTGTCCGTCTCCCTCTCGCGCGAATGCAAAACCGCAAGTCAAGTCCCTCTTTACGCTTGTCTTGAACTTTTAGCTGTATATTGTCTTAGTTTCTTTATTTTCCTTGTTTTTGGCTCTCTGCATTCCAAGAGTCTGCCTAGTCTGTCTCTCGCTCCCCTGGACAAAACTCCCACCCACGTCCATCGCCATTTTGGATTCTTGTCCTTCAGATGGTTTCATCTTCAACATAACGAGTTCTTGTTCCGTTTTCTCTTTCTTGTCATTCGCTCGCCGCGCTAGGCGCCACAAACAATCGTTACTCATCACTACAAATAATACTTCACAATGGGCCTGACTTCTGGTGTCGCACTTAACCGGGTGCTGGCCCTCGGCTTGACGCTGGTCGTCATCTTGGGTATCGCCATCAACCAGCTTCAATTAAGCGATGATCCGTATCGCTGCAAGGCTCTGCTCAATGATGGAACCTGGTTGAACACTCCTGCAGAGAATGGAAGCAGAGCGCCTTTCACAAACTGGCAGCCTCCTGGATGTATGATTCACAAGTACAAGAAGGAGGAGATCGAGGAGTGCATGGAGGGACGACACATGCTTTTTGTTGGTGATTCTACGACCCGACAGGTCTTTTATGGCATGGCTCGTTTGGTAAGTCAACGATGATTTGTTGTACATGCGTTGCCTGATTTTCTTGGTCAATGTTCAATTGCATGACCAACGATTGCTAACACCACAACAGCTCGACGCAGAAAAAGCCGAACAAGTACGAGCAAACAGCAAAAAGCACGAAAGCCACGATGTAGAATTCGGCGGTATTCGACTCAAGGAGATCTGGGATCCATTTGGCAACGACAGCGCCATCGCCCGCAACGAACTCACCCTCTACCACGAAGAGAGGATCAACAACGTCCCCGTACAAGAGCAAAAAGGTCCCGCCCTGGCCTTCATGGGCATGGGAGTTTGGTTCGCCGCCCGCTTCGAGAAGGAGGAGTCTATTCCCATGTTCAAGGCTGCCTTCAATAACGCGTCCGAGCTCGCTTCCAACATGGACTTTGAGCCTTTCGGTAGCCGACCCATGGACCCTCACGATGGAATCGGCAATGAAGTCTTCTGGGCGCCGATTGCCCCGCCCTTCTACGACATGCTGCCCGATTACCGAAAGACTGGTGTCGCTTCGCAACCCGGCGAGGTCGAGGAAATTGACGAGTTCCTCAAGACACAGGAACAAGAGTCTGGTATTCCCATGCTGTGGTCTTTTCCCGCACTGTCCCACGAGCAGCAGGATGCTATCGGTGACCACGAGAATGGCTTCCATGTTACCGACAGTGTTGCCGAGACGAAGGCCCAGATCCTTCTCAACCTTCGATGCAATGCCAAGCTCGACATTCAGAAGTCTTATCCTTATGACCGTACTTGCTGCACTGACTATGGCCAGAAGTCTTTTGTCCAGATTATTCTCGTCGCTCTTGGTATTCTCTACGTCGGTGGTGCAGCCATCACCGAGATTATTGCTCTTCGATCCGGCGAGGCTCCCAAATGGGCTATCTTCAACCTCGATGTCGCTACCTTTGTTACCGGTCTGCTTGCGTGCTACTGGGCCGACCGAACACAGTCTTTCGCCAAGGGCTCCAAGGAGTACAACATGTTCGACTTCAACCTCATGTCTGCTCTCTGCTTCATTGTCGGCTTTGCCTTCATGACCAAGTCCAAGCCTCCCCCTCCTCGACCTGGCGCCGCTCCGGCTGCTGCCCCCGCGACTCTCGACGACGCGAAGCCTTTGTCCCGTGACCAGACCGACGAGTGGAAGGGTTGGATGCAGGCTCTCATTCTCGTCTATCACTGGACCGGCGCATCCCGCGACCTCAACATCTACGTCGGTATCCGTCTTCTCGTTGCCGCCTATCTCTTCCAGACTGGTTTCGGCCATGGTGTGTTCTTCAGCTCTAAGAAGGATTTCTCCTTCAAACGTGTCGCCGCCGTTCTTCTGCGTCTCAACCTTCTCAGCTGCGCGTTGCCCTTCTTCATGAACACCGACTACATGTTCTACTACTTCGCTCCCCTCGTCAGCTTCTGGTTCCTCATCATCTATGCCCTCTTCGCAATTGGCCAGAAGTACAACGACAATACCTGGGCGCTCATGGCTAAGATTGCGGTTTCTGCAGCCATCTGCCCTGGAGCTATGCTATACACGCCCGTTCTGCAGTGGGTTTTTGATGCTTTGAGCATTGTCTTCCGAATTGAGTGGGACCTTCACGAGTGGCAGTTCCGTCTCGGTCTTGATGGCCTCATTGTCTACGTCGGTATCATTATGGGTGTCGCTTCCGTCCGAACCAAGTTGTACAACAAGATC
Organism: Fusarium nisikadoi; assembly: GCA_013623555.1. Taxonomy (NCBI): domain Eukaryota; kingdom Fungi; phylum Ascomycota; class Sordariomycetes; order Hypocreales; family Nectriaceae; genus Fusarium; species Fusarium nisikadoi. Next base: position 14,655 of record JABFFB010000214.1, read on the forward strand.
CTTACCCAGTCTTACGGTCTGGCTGGTGTCGCTGGTATCCTCTCCATCCCCATGTACTGGTGGGTTGCCGTCAGCAGCGCCGAGAGCAAGCAGGACTACACTGCCCTTCACCCCGTTTTCTCTTTCATCCCCATCATGGGATTTATCGCTGCTCGTAACATGTTCCCCGCCGCCCGTACATGGTACTCTCGAACTTTTGCCTGGATTGGCCGATGCTCCCTCGAGACCTTTACCCTTCAGTTCCACATCCTTCTCGCTGCCGATACCAAGGGTCTCCTCCTTCTCGACATCTTCAAGGGCGATGGTAGCCTCCTCTGCGACCGCTGGAGGTCTCTGATCATCATCGTTCCCGTTTTCTTGTGGATCAGCTCCCGCGTTGCCGATGCTACTGGTGGAATGGTCAAACTTCTGACTAAAGATTGGACTGCACAGGAGGAAGACGAGCAATACGATGTGGAGGCCAAGGCTGATGCGGAGCCTCTCATGAGTGGAAACATGCTCTCCGGCTTTACGCGGCACATGCCATCCAAGTCCTCATGGGCCAACAACCTCAAGCTCCGCATGCTTGGCCTCTTTGTCGTCCTCTGGACGTTCAACCTGGTAAGTTCCTGTCTGCTATTTCGCACTGCAGACCGTCACTAACATTTCTCAGTTCTACTAGACATTCATCACATGGCATCGGTATTAAAACAAGGCGTTTGGAGTAGCGAATAGCATTGACGACGAGTCAGCTTGGGGACATTCATTCATTCCACACTACAAGCGTGTTGACTTTTCTTTTCCACGGGCGTATTCGCCCGACTTTTTGACATGACATACATTCAAGGCCTATCAATAAGCTTATGCATCAGCCCTGCACGGCACGACATAGATTTTATATCGTAATGATAGATTTTACATGATTCATCAATTGTTATCTCTAATCCCGAGTGACTGCTGATTCCGATGACCGATCTGGCCGCTGGAATATGACTTGCGTTTGGATCTTTGATGTTTCAAGGCTGGCAAAGCATTCGTGGAGCTTTGGATGAGGCGAAACAGGGCGGGTAAGTCTGGCTTATCACAGACAGTTCATGCATCGAGACGGTCGCGTGATTGTTGCGGATGTATTGCTTGTTTCATCTAAGTTAGGCGCACTTCGCTTAGGCCAAACTGTCCTTCGGAGTGAAAACTGATCAGTCTCACGCGGTTGTATTGGATGTGAACTTGTAATCTCGCAGGATATGGCCACTCATTGCGAAGGAATGCACTTTGGTGATGAGTCAGATTTGGCCAAGCGACATTGTCTGCAACCGCTCATTGCAACCTTATTATCATCTACCAACAATGAATTCTACCCTAATTATTCAATGTCAAGATTCCCATCCTAATCATGATGACCGTGCCTGGTGGCTATCAGTTACTGTTGTCTTTTCTCCGGATCCTGGCCGCCAAGGAGTATACTAGTGGCTTAACAGATCTGTGCGTGTATTCTGACCGGGACTGTTAGCGCCCTAGCATTTAGCCTTCCACCATAATGACGTTGGGATGAACATCAGATTATGCGTGTTCCAGAGAATCATGGTAATTATAAGTCAATAATATAAAGATTATTTGCCAATCATAGTAGTTGAACGTCTATGACGACTCTCCTTCAACTCGTTTGCCTACATTACGGCAACTGTTACATGTACTTGCTTGACTTTGTATTTCCACCCTTGAAGTCGTTCATTGACACCGTATATCTAAGTACAAATCACAAAGGCTTTCTGATTTGACTAATTTGTAAGAACTGATAATTTGTTTCTGCCATCCTTCTACACTATCCAGTACGACAAAGCCAGATATCCTAACAGTCGGCACTCGCTCTACCGTCGACGAAGAGGTAGTATACTTTGAGACAGAAAACACCGTGCATTGAGTCATTATGACAGCTTGGCATATGGGTCTTTTCAGTTTGCGCTGTGGAGTGGAGAGGCGATGAAGGTTACGAGGTTGGTTGGCTTGGCCGAAGAGGTTGACTGAGAAATAAATATTTGGAGATCATATCTCCCTCAAGCTAGTTGAATGATTGCGTACATTATCTGTTATCCCAAAGCACAGTAGGCACCCGAATAAACTTCTATAACACTCATCTTTTGACCCAGTCCTTGAACCTCGACCATCCTTTCTTCTTACCATCATTCGTCATGTTGATTGCATCTAAACTCGGGTGAGCACTTCCTGCGTCCTGGCTGTAGGGACCAACGTTCGGTACAGTGATAGACGTCGTCTGACTCACAAGTGAGCCAGTTGCTGAGCTCTCGCGAGCCTGCTCGCTGCTTATCGTCGACGAAGCGCCATCATCATCTGCCTGTCTCGACGTCGACCTGTCTCCAGTTCTTAATCCCAGAACAGTGTGACCGAATATCACAGCCCCTTCAGCATCAAGGGACCCTAACTGCACAGGCTTCAAACCGTGCGGTATAGTACGAGACCACCACCTCTTGGCAAGGAACTGGACGGGGTTGTGATTACACTCACTCCTAGCAGCTTGGGCACCTCTCGTTCTGCATCTCTTGAGACAACTGCACTGCACAGATACCTCCCTGGAGGCTAGCCATGTGATTTTCTTGGTGAGCTCACCTCCTACAAGACCCGGTTCCATTCTGAGAAGCCGTTTCTCGTGGAGCATCTGCATTGTCGAAACAGAGGCAGCCAAGTAGTCTTTTCCTGCTGGAACAGATCTCCAATTTGGACAAATATCATTGGGATTATCGGAACGTACCAAATCCCCAAAGTCTCGTCCAAAGATAGTCGTTATGCCGATTGTTGGTATCAAGTCATTCCAACCATGACCCCATGAGTTCAGATGCTGAATACGCGGATAAATGGGTACTGATGGATCAATGATGTCGATGATATCAAAGCCAACAACATCTCGACGTGGGTCAAATGATTGAGAGATCTTGATGCCATCTTGGGAGGCGGCCTTGGCCTGCCTGTCGACAAGCCTTTCCAGAGTGTGCATAATGTTTTTCACCCGCTCCTCGAAGGTGGAATACTTAGGGGTTAAAGTACCATTCGAATCGGTGTGACTACTGACAATGTAAACTCCTAGAGCACGATTATCCCATCCCTTCAAAGTCTGGAGTGCCGCTTGGCGACTTCCAACCCCAGGCCACTGGTCCTTGAGTTTACTGGGATCGTAGACCCAGTCGTAGGCTGATTCGGGGTCATTTGTATCTCGGTGAAGTGAAATGCGGACAAGATGGAGTAAGGCAGAAGCACCATCGATAAGCCATGCACGTCGGTCCTCGACGTCATAGAATACGACAGGTTGAAGCTTGACCCAATTTAGGAGACTGGGGTAGTCTTTCTCTCGTTGTAGCCAGAATGGCTGCTCCTTTTTGTTGATATCTAACATGAGGCCAGCAGTAACGGGGCTCCCGCCTTCGATGTATAGTTTATCGATCACTGTGGATGCTGGTGCCCTGGGTAGGCCTGCCGGTTTGATCTCATGGTTGGCAGTAGCTTTTCCTGTTGCCAATTATTTATCACTCTTGTTGTATTGGCCAGCGGGTAGAAAGGTTCACTCACCACAAAGGTCTGTCGCTTTAGTGCACCACCCTATGATATGACGTTTCCTCTCAACGTATTGTAGAGACATATCAGAATGCTTCATATGAATCTCATCAAGCCTTGGGTCAACATATGAGATTCTCTCCTCAGGTTTATCAGCGACAAAAAGATGCCACATCATTGCATCAGTAGCTACATGTGTAGCTATCATTAGCATATTGAATCCTTTGATCAATAGTCGTTCGTCCCATTGAATCACTTCATAAGATCCTATGATAGCGGCGGCATGCCGTAAAGATATCTCAAGACCAGTTCTCGGTATTGAGCGCCGCTGAATCGGGTAGCCGCGTACAAAATTCGGAGAGCTGAACAGCTGTTTCCAGCATGAACCTTGATCTGCATCGTCGGGGGTTTCGATCCGTTGGATAAACTTGAGGTAGCAGGTCCCTGTAATACCCTTGATTCTCCTTCTCTTTCTACTTCTGACTACGCTTATATTTAGAGTCTGAATACATGGCGTGGTTGAAACAAAGCTGCTGTCCTTCACTTCAACTGATCGAAGGGCTGATGCTAGCCAGGAAATTTGTTCGCCTATTTCGGAGACAATGTAGTAGCCGCCTGTTGCAGATATCTCACACCAGATCTCTCCATTTTTATGTGGCGTTATACTACCATTGAGTACACCGAGATCAAAGGAGTGTTCGCAAGTGACATCAGTTAGAATCCTGGGGTTCTCTGCAGTAACGTTACAAAGAGTACTGTGACAGGAGACACCATACTTACCAATGCTTTTCTTTTCCAGAACCGAGAGGAGTTCTTGTAGTAGGGCAATCATGGCACCCCCAGACTGAGGCCATGTTTGTTCCATGTACTCAGCAACAGCCGTGGCCTGCGCTTCATTCCAGCTACCAGTTAGGCAAAGAATGTTAGGTAAGGCCTTAGCAAAGCCAGAGGAGATCCCAGCGCTCTGCATCAAGCCCATGGGATCCCATATCAGAATGTAAGTCATCCTGAACCAGATAGAAGTTTTACTTCTGCTCATCTTACGGTGTGATACGTGAGCTTTAAGCTCATTTCTGATGCGCGATCCAATACTGTCCATTATGTTGGTTCCTTCGCATGAAAGTTGGCTTTGTTGGGCAATTTTGGCCAGAAGCCATCGGTAGGCGTTAGATCCTTGGATGAATTGCCTATACTTGGGCATCTGTGAAAGGTTGCTCGTTGGCCCAGAGCTAACGTCACCTATCCAGTCAATGATCGTTTCTTTAGCTTTCCTGAAGGGCTCAGCGAGAGGTTCATCTTCATCGTCTGCCTCTGAGTTCGTGACACTCTGATCGAACTCGCTGTCAGCTATTTCAAGCGCCGGAACCTGAAAGTCGAGAAGGTCGACAATATGTCTATGCGGATATAAGCCGTGAGCGGTGTCGAACGAACGGATGCTCTATGCTTACCTCCTCTTACGATGGATTATAACAGACGTCTCGAGTTGAAAAGGATTGATTGATTCTCCATGCAGCTTCCATGCAAACTCTCTGAGCGTCTGATCAAGGAAATCTGGCCCGACATCTTGAATAGCTGTACCTTGAGCATCGGATCTTACATCTTCGGCGAGTTGATCTATGAAGGCCTGAAAGTACTGTAACTTGGGGTCATTAGAGAGCGTATCAAAAGAATATGTCGTAGCGGTATCAAATTTGTCGCGGTTCTTTTCGGATTTACGAGAGGACCACTGATTTTGTTTTCCATTGTCATGACTTGATGATATTGGATTTTGAGACTTATCCAGCAGAGATGTTGGAACAGTTGAAGGACCTGTCCCATGACTCTGTACTGTCAAGTCAAACGTTGATGAATGTGAGCTATTGGTGATAGACTCGCTTTGCACACTGTTATATTCGTGAGGGCCCTGTGTAGTAACACAACTAGGGTCGTGAAGGTAGTTGTCCGCTGATCTTGCATGCTTCATCGGGTGGAGGTGACGCGTGGCCTGCTGCTCACGCAAACGATTCGAAGCTGCAATATTCATAAATGTATGACGCAGTATCTCCTCTTGCTCTATCAGGTCTCTGGCAGAGCTGGGAGAAGCGTGATCTGAGGATGTTGCTAGTGGCTTCTGGACAGGATCATCCGAGAGAGTTCCGCCAAACATCAACGTGAAGTCATTCTCGTAGATCTGCTGAGCTTTAGACACTACCGAAACAAGATGTCCAAGTAACTTCTGCTTCTGCAAGTCGCAAATGACCTGATATGTTCCATGTTCCTCGAGGCTTGATATCGTCTGAGCAGAAGATGGTGGGTTCGGCGTATACTGGAATCTTTTTAATATTCGAACGGCTCCTCGATGACTGTAGTTTGGCGGCATGTTGAGGAGAGGAGTTCCCTCCCCACGAGCGAAAACGATGTCATAACCGGATCCCTGTAAGTTCACCACGTAGCCACTGTCAACAGTGACCTGGGCCGGAACAAGACATTTCAGCAGCCTTGCTAGCGTATTTCTCACGGCATGGTCATTGTCAAGAATTAGGATATTAACACCCAAGTACAAGTTCTCTGTGTTGATAAAAGGGAAATTAATACCGCTTTGACTATCACAACAGATCAGTCTTGTTCATCTAAACACCAGGATATCCTCACCTATTTGCTTGGAGATCGCTCGGGCCTCTCTTTGTTTCATCATCACCAGAATCATCAGACAAACCCCTTCTGTTTGCGAACCGGTCTATTTGCGTTAATTTGTAGGACTTTCTGTTCTGGTTGATGAGGAAATTGCGTCCTGAGTTGAAGAGAGTTGCGCGTTCCTCCTCGCTGGCGCTTTGAGCAGAGCTGAAGGATGTGAACGAGCTCAGTGACTCAGCCCCGGTCGGCCCGTCTGAGGAAAAATGGGATTGTTCTCTGTCTTGTTTCAGTTCATCATATTGAGTGACTCCAAGTATATTGTTATTGATTCCAGCCAGAAACTCTGGGTCCAGTTGAGACCAATCGGCGGCATAAAATACCGACTTGTGCAGTGGAATCAGCTCTTGATAAGTCCATGCGCGACTCGCCCACCGACTCTTGCGAGCCTCAGATGACAATACCTCTCTATCATCATCCTTGATATTTGCATTGGGTATCTCGCTAAGATATAGCAAGCAAACCCCGGCTTTCAAAAACATCGAGTGAAGCTTCTTCATGGTCTCCTCCTTCTCAATCGCGTCTTCGCCATTGATGCAGACATTGTCCACCCAGAGCCAATCGTAGCCCTGAGCAATGGCGGCATAACAGGCGCTAACAATCTTGGAATATCCAGGTTTTAAAGTGTGCTTGTTTAGATCTTCAAAGTCGTTGAAGGTCAGCTCCTGCTCGGACGCATACCAGCAATGAGAGAGGATCGCATAAGGCGGATACGCAGACGCATCAGAAAAATCATGTAGTTTCAAGGTCTCCACATTGAGGAACCTCATTGCTCACTACTATGCTCCTCAAAGACCACGCTAGGTGCAGAGATGGTTGTCGATGTTTAGGCTGTATTGGCTTTGGTAGTATTGTTACTGAGCGGGATAGCTGACTTTATCATCTGTTCAAGACTTGATGAAAAGAGAGACGGATATATAATCAACAGGGAAAGATCATATTTGAGACAATTACGAAGCGGGGTAAGGCAGACATGCACAGCCTGATTTTGCGAATGCTTGAGGTTGGTGGTTGGTTGGAATTTCAGCCGCACTACGAGATTTCTGGGCATGGGCTGAAGGCCTGAAACTGCCTGAAACGAGGCATATTGGAAATTCACCAGGGAATATCATAGACAGCAACTGTTTGACCATGGTACATTTATGAAATAAGGTAGCTGATGACTCAATTTACACTACTCCAAGCGGCCGACGTACAGCCCGTGCATGAATCGACCATTGCCATATATCTCCTCCATTGACGCATACCACTCATCATTGTCCGAATCTTGAGAAAATCCTTCAAATTCTTCATCTTCTGTACTCGGGTTAATCAAACATTGTACAATATGCTTCATCTGAATCACTCTCACCATCTGAATCACTAACCAACTCGCAAGGGTTCTCCGTCTCTATTCTCTCTTGGTTGTCCGGAAGTACGAGTCTGGGACGTTCCCGGGCATGAGGATCTTGTGCTTCCTTGATTGCACTTTCGCTCACAGATCCACCGCTTCTCTCGATTGAGATCAGAGGACGGAATGTGATGGAGACGATGTAGTAGTCGAGTCTGTTAGGTTCCGTTTCATCTCGAGTCCAGCGTTGACCGTGCCAGGTGCTTGAACCGCTCCAGCGACTTACTGTGCGGTTGGCAGCTGATGTATCTGCGTAGAGAACAACACCATCGGCTCGTTTGAAGAACCATGCGTCGACCATCTGCTTGGCGATCTTGTCGACCTGGTCCTTCTTCCGCTCGAGGGACTCCAGTTCAATGCAGAATTGAGTGGTACTGGGAGTCAGCACTTGGCAAACACCCTCGATCCAGTTGCCCTCAATGTGCAGGGGCTCATCATCCTCCCAATACCACCAATCAGTGTGACGGATGGTGAGCGTGATGGTGCGGGGAGCCAGATGGGGCGTGCGTAGGATGTCGTGCAGACCGTGATCTTCGAGTCTGTACATCTGAGCAAAGACTCTCAGTCTCTCGATCTCGACATTGTCTATGCCTAGAGATTTGGAGATCTTTGCAGCCATGGGGCCCACGCGTGGAGGAGCTTTGTGACGCGGAGGGGAACGATCTTCACCTGTAGCCCATTCTGTGTGCTCTCGCAGGAGAAATGGCTTGAACCAAGTTTCGCGGTAGATGGCGCGACATGTACGAAGAAGTCTGGTATCAGTTGATTGAGCTGCTAGATAGGAAGGGCGAGTATAGCATGTGTTTTCCTTGAACTTTTTGGTAGGTGTTGGGTCCGGGTGATCCGTGAGTACATAAGAGAAGATGCTGTCTCTGACTTCTCCTGGGAGCTTGTTAAAGAGAGGGCTTTCATCTTGGGGAACTGGAGTCTTGGCAAGGATATCTTGACGACGTAGCCTCGACATTTTGGTTGATGGATGGAAGGAAATCTAAGGATTGAAAGAGTTTGACGGGCTTATCTCAAGACGAGCTGAGTATTTATCCCATGCTCCAAGTTAGGCAACCGTGCGGGGCAGACCAGACTTGGGCTACCCAGTCAGCCAAGATAATGAGGCTTTGTTGCCTAAGCCAATAGACATTTCTCGGACGTGTTGGTATAATTACAACGAATAAGAACTGTTTGCAGCTCAGCCTGCATGCTGCAAGCTGAAAAATACCCCTCAATCCACTCCTCGTGGGTCGACATTCACGGTAGCAAGGACCAAGTATTCGGAACATCATCTACTCAGAAATCCCCGAGATATATAGGCTACGTTATTCATTTCTCATTCCACATTTAGTATCCATAAAGGTTGACCTGCTCAGAGGTGGAGGCGCGGATGCGGCGGTTCTCGCGGACCAAGAGGACGCGGATAGCCCAAGCGCAGGCAATTGAGCACAGAGCAAAGCCAGCAGAGGCACCGAAACCAATTCCATATCGGGGAGAGTCACTCTTGGGCCAGAGGTAGGCACCATAGATGTAACCGATCTATGCCACCAAAGTCAGTATGAGTATCGAAATAAGAGAGCTGAGCATATTACCTGTCCACCGACGTTGGTCATTGCCAAAACAACAGCCTTCTTCTCCTTCGTCTGCGATAGAGTAGAAGATGCCCATCCGATAATGACAGAGTTTACAGCATAGGCACCCATGGGGAAGATAAAACATGCGACATAGCGAGCAGCGGTGTTGAGAGTGCAAGCAGCCAGAACGAAACCAGCAACGGCAATGGACAGTCCAGCTGTGATATGCCAGGTACGCTCATGCATGCGTCCAGAGTTCCAACCGAAGAGGATACCAGCTGCACCAGCGAAGATGAAGGGAGGGCAGGTCATGACGAGGGTAATGGTAGTGTTGAAGCCGAGAGTCTTGATGACGCTATGACACCGTTAGCTGTGGACATACAAAGCAAGCCAGGATCACTCACGTAGGGAAGAAGGAATTGAAAGAGCATGCAGAGAGATGGAAGTTCTGCATGAGACAGAAAAGCCATGTTCGCTTATCAGCGCATGCCTGCTTCAAGCCCTCCCAAGCTGAACCGCCCTCCTCAGAGTCATAGGCCTTGTCCTTCTCCATGCGCTCGTGAGCAAGCTGCTTCTCGCGCTCGTTGAGCCAGCGGGTGGTGAGGGGAGTGTTGGGAAGCATGAAGAAGCCGACAATGGCGACAAGAGCAGTAGCAGCACCCTCGATGATGAAGAGCCTATAACTGTTAGATGGTTCTGAAGATAGAGGCTGAGGAACTCACCATCGCCATCCTGCTAAACCAGCCTTTCCATCCAAACCTGCAAAGATACCAGCGGCAATGAGACCCGAGAAACCAGTGGCGAGAATCTGAGCGCAGTAAAGCACTGCAATGCGAGCAGCGACCTCTGGTTCACATTAATATCTTGCCTACTTCTCACGAGAAAGAAACTGACCTTTGCGGGTGTAGAAGATGGAGAGCATGTAAGTGGCACCGGGATAGAAAGGAGCCTCAGTGATACCAAGGAAGAATCGGCAAGCGACCAATCCACCATAGTTCTTGACAAGAGCAGTGCAAGCAGAGACAGCAGCCCAAACCAGCATCCATGCACTCATGTAGATACCAGGCCTGACCTTGGTGATCAACATGTTGCTGGGAACCTGCATAAGAACATAACCAACAAACAAGCTAAAATTATCAGCATTTTTTCCGAAACTTGACAGTCGCGTCAACATACATCGAAACAGTCGTGTTGAACTCGGTACCAGTCATGTTGAGATCCTCCTCCAAATTGTTTAATCGTGCTTGAGCGATGGCATTTCGATCGACGTAGTTGAGGAAGTACATGATGCAAAGACAAGGCTGCGAATGTCAGCGACACAGCCAAGCATTGGCGCATTGATCACTCACCATGATCCAGAGATCAAGCTTCTTGACAAGGCGGATCTCTTCAGGGTCTGTCTTCTTGGCAGTACCCGTCCAATCCCGCTCCTCCACCTGTGAAGGCTTCTCATCCTCGAGGATGCTATTGACATGGGCGAACTCGGGCGCCTCACGCTTCTGGTCAGTACTCGTAGCCATTGTTGTTGTTCTTGTTGTGTTGGTGAGTTTGGCGTGAAGAAGAAAATTTTCGTAGAGGTCCAGGCTCTCTATATTTATGGGCTCTGGACTAACTGGCCGGTGATCTTCGTGGGGGGCGGGGAAAGAACCTGGGGAAGTGGTGGTAAACCTGGGGTAAATGGCCTCCGGAGACAGAAGTAGAGGCCGGAGGAGGGAAAAGGTTACTTTCAAGGTTAATTTGGGAGGGCAGAGTGACGCTAATGACAACTGTGTAGTGTCTCATTTGGTGCTGCATGGGGTTATAGCTGTGGAGATGGTGAGTGAGACTGGGGGAACCATTAGATTTGATGGGATGACCGATGCGACTTTAGATCCAGTCAAGAATGAAGAGATGGTCATAGCGATTATTGCATGTCGATACGCGCATTCGACCCGAGAAAACGGTGACTGTTAAGATTTATGAGTGTGTTTTCTGTGTTATAAATCTGTCTTCAATCTCATTGCGATCATTACTGTCAGCTGTGCATGAACTCCAACTTGCAGATCCGCGCTACGAGTCAGGTAATTTTTACGCATAAAGTATGCTTAATCCAGCCCTGGATCATCATCCCAATGAGACCACCATCACTTCCAACCTCCGAGGACAAATCTCATCGGCGCTACAAAACGGCATCTCTCCGTCACAGATCTAACTCAAGATGAGATAAAGGACAAACAGCGTCCACGGAGTCTACTTTTTGCGCCGCGAACTTGCTCTCATAGCAAAGCTATCACGCAAAATGGTTCGGAGACTGATGAAGCTCCGATGGTTCACGTGTCGCGCTACGTGCCAGAAAAGGGTCGAGACTCGAGGAGATAAAACGCCAGGCTTGGCTAGATCTCTTGGGGTTGTTTATCTGGAGATTTCTTGGCTGCAGACAAACGGCGGGGCTCTGGGGTAGATTGGATGATATTTATAAGCCGTGGTTTGTTTTCTGAAGCCGATGGTTGAGAAATGGATACACAGGATTATTTGTTGAGGCTGCTCCATGTCAGCACTCAATCTTTGTGCCCTAGAACACTCAATTGACCAGCCGGCAACAGTTCTGAGCCGCCAGTATTCTCACACGCATGCTAAATGCCTTCTCTAATCGAGGAATGGTGAAATGACTGTTATCTCTTAGTCTTCTATCAAAAAGGGCGATTTTGGAGTCATACCAAAGCTTGGCAAACATCAGTCACGGCATCATGAACCGGCCTGGCGAGGGCGGAAAATTATTACCGAAAACTAACAGACTCAACAAAGCCTGCACTACGAATCGTGATACAAAAGAATGGAGATTCCATATAATTCTATCTATAGTTCATCAGACACGCTACATAATAATACAAGCTCAAACTCTGACGCAAGATGCTTTCTTGTGGGCATTTCAGTGGCATGCTTTTCCGTACTTGCGCAACCTCGCGTAGTTGTACGGCAAAGGTGCCAGGAAACCCGCTGCAATTGACACCAGAGCAGCGAGCCAAAATGACGGATCGTCAAGAGCAACTTGGCCACCTGTCAAATAGTAATCCACTGCATTCTCAGCTGCTTCCATGGTCAACATGGAGATCAGACTCATGCCAACCGCTGTCCTCATGGCCGTAAGCCAAGTCAAGCCATCACGGCCGATGCGTAGCATTACCGTCTCCAGAAGAATGGACGTTGAAACACCAGAGGCCACTGCTTTATTAGTTTTTCTTCCGTTAAAGTTGATTGGCTACTAACTTGAGATTGGCATCACTATTCCCATACTGAGTCCGGGATAATAGGCCTGGAGAAACCACATGGCGGCAAAGTCACCAACTGTACACCCGATGAGGCATCGCGTAGTGTTGACAGAGGCCCTCTTCCAAGCTGACCTCAAAGTCCAAAATTCGCGAGATGTTATAGATGGTGGAGTCGATGATTGCGAAGCGTTCTTTTTGCTGCAGCATTGGCTACTGGTCCGGTGTTTTTGCAGGCTGATACTGATTGAGGGGACGTTAATCGCGGTGGCGTGTCGCGATTGCGGGATCGCAACGACGCGTGTACGGCGCGCGCAAAGCCGACTGGAGCTCAGAAGTCTATTCATGTTCTATTTTATTTATATGCAACAGATGATACGAATTGAGAAGAAGAAATAATTCTTCTTGAGCTGACGGGATTGTTGTTTCGCTCACCGCGAAATTGACTCAGTCCCACTTAAAATGCTCACTCACCAACAAGAATTATCAAAGCTTACAGGCAATCAATCTATCACGACTATTGTTAGGCTATAGTAGTGAGCAGATGCAATCTGAACCAACTACATTTCATATCAATTAATTTTAGACCGTGTGTCGCTCCGATGGGGCAATACGCAATTGTTATCATGTGATTCGATCGCATAGGCAAACCTCAGATGACAAGCATCGGCCATCGTACCTTGGCGGAGCCGATAGCGGAACAATCACCACTACTACAGGCTTGATTTGTCATCGGATCAAGCTTCAACTTTGTCACGATCATGCATTTATTCCTTGGCCGGTAAATACTGTCACCATTGATTTGTAAGCTGTGTCACACTTATATTGATCTTTCTCTTCAAATCTCTGTACTCAGGCGCACTTCTCCTAACCTCAGAAGCCACAAAACATCGAGACGAACCAACAATGGAGGGCAGGAAGATTGTGATTTCCGGTGCAGGCCGTGGCCTTGGTCGTGCTTTGGCCATTGTCGCTGCCTCTCAGGGAGCTACTCCGATATTGCTGGGAAGATCTCAACGCGCGTTGCAAGAAGTCAGTGAGACAATCAAGAGCGATAGCGGTGCAACCGCATATCCTATTGTCTGTGATCTCTCGGACCCTACTTCAGTGGCCCAAGCGACGAAGGAGATAGCCGAATCACATCCAGACATCGATATACTGGTCAATAATGGTGCCCATTTTACTGAAGGCAGCTTCGACAAGCAAACCGACGATCAGATTGCGTCAGTCGTCAACTCTGCAGTCACTGGCACCATGATCTTGACGCGACAGCTTCTGCCCTTGTTGAGACAAAGACCTCGAGCAGACATTCATAATGTTGTATCAATGTCTGGCCTTCAGTATGCAAGGCTCACAGGCGCTTCACTCCCCTTCAGAGCCGCAAAAGCTGCCCAGGATGGCTTCACTCAGGGCTTAGTGGAGGAACTGAAAGGTACATCTGTACGCGTCACTTCAGTTTATCCCGGATTGATTGAGGATGTATCGCCTACCAGCGTCGAATGGCAGAAGCAGCGCGGTTCTGGTGAGGGCATAACGAACAAGAATGTCGTCGACACGATCATCTACGCGCTATCGGCTCCCGCAAACGTGTCATTGCGTTCAATTGTTATCGAGAGAACACAGTCCGACTTTTTAGTGTAGCTTGAAGATTTTACTGAGTGAACTACTCAAGCTTTAATCATCGACCATAGTCCCAGATGCCAGGGCTTCAAATCAAGTTAGACTCTTTGACCTTTATTACTTCCATTTGGCATTAATTCATGTCAATATTTGTTTCCCCGTTAAAAGTGGTGACATCTTGATCCATGATGGAATGGAGCTGATTTGGCTCATATGACTTGAACACCCTATCGCGGAACTCCAAGACTGTATCTGCGGCTTTGTGCCAACTGTGCAGAAATGGTTAGGAGAAGGTGGATATCAATTAGAATCCCATTCCGAGAGTTTCATCTGCAGCAAGCCCTAGTGTTGTCGCACGAAACACCAATGGCAGTAGCCGAAAGTCCCTACAGAAGATTTGGAGATTTTGAGTCGCCAAATAGCTTAGTCTGTATTATGTAGAAAGGTGTTCACGGCGAGGTGACTTGGATGTTAGCCAAAGAACAACAGAACAACAAGTGGAAAGCCGGAAGGTAGGTCAGTAAGACGAGTATAAGCACAAGCACAAATACTGCTGCGAAATGTAGCCTTTCACAGCGAGGAAATCTCAGATATATTTGGTACAGGCTCGAACTACTCGGTCTGGAAAGACATCCTTCCAATGACATCCTTCCAAGTCACTAAGAAACAGGTTGCCTACTTTACAACACCAGAGGCTCCATTAGCCATACACTCAGTATAAACAGCCGTAGAGTCCTTCACCCCTGTCATTACTTGCTCAGCTTCGTACAAAATACCACGACTCGCCCCTCATCAAAAAGTGTCTCATCGATCCTCTGCAGCGCGTTGAGCTCCTGCCCTGGTTTGTTGACCTTGAAGAGCTCCCCATTGCGGTCTTCTCCGATCACACCACTCGTACAAATGTCCCCAAAAATAACCAATCCGCTCTTGTGGCGGGTGAGCATAGCGATGAGCAAATGCTCATTCGCAGTGATGTCGGGTCCTGTGTCACGCGTGGTGGACATTACAACAATCACGATATCGGCCTCTTTTCCTCGATAGCTTTCTATGGTGGCGGCTTCCGGCATATTCTTCAAAAGTTCGAACCTCTTTTGGTTGCGTTTGCGTTCGATGAGTGCAGCATTGGCAAACCAAGGTGTGAGAATGACGATTTGTGCTGGATCAATGGATGAGTGGGTGACTAAACCAGCAATAAAGCTCAAGACAGCACTGTCCTGTTCCTGGCAGGCCTGTGAGCCGTCAACATCCTTGTAAATTGTTGAGTTCTGTCGATGAATGAACAATGGCTGGTGTAGAATGCCTACTGGCGGTTTGCGCAAAGTTGGATATTTCATGCGCACAAAAGCCTCAAGCTCTCTTCCGACATCGGGTTGCTGGTCTGTCATGTTATGATCGCGTTGGTGGTACTGAATTGGGAGTTGGGGGTAAAATACTCGGGCAACTACGTCGTACATGCCCTTGGTCATACGAACTTGTGTATCGAGGCGGAAGACTGGGAGGCCAGAGGCTTGCAGGAATTCCAGGCCAGATATCTGACCATCTCCTGCAAAGCGATTGTAATAGTTCCCTGAATCTGGTTCTTTCTCACTAGCAGCCTGAATTGTTGGCTGTTCTGATCTTGTGTCTCCAATAAGCAAACACGGGAGCAATGTGTTACCCCAGACACGGTAGAGGTCAGGCCTGTCCACCATTCCTGCTTGATCCACTACAACACCTCGTGCGAATCTTCTATTCCAATTCTCATATACGTCTGGGCCACCTGGCGTGATGCAAAGAATGTCCGCACAGCCAAGCAACATCTTCCAGAGGACACGGAAGACATGCGCAAGATGATATTCTAATTCGCTGCTGTCACGAAAGTCTTCAATATGTACACTGAAGACGTGTCGTTTTGGATCGAGAAATTCGTCGCCATCAATGTCTTGCTGCATCTTATGCAAATCTAAGCTGTCGTCAGGTCCTAAGACGCGATCAATAGCGGGCGATCGGAAGATAAGTAGAAGCCAGTAGGCGACAGACAGATGAAACTTCCAATTGATATCGTCATTGGGTTCTCCTGCCAACTTCCAGTCTTCTAAAACTTCCTTGCCAAGTTCAGGTTTCTTCAGGATCATGTAAAAGGCGTTGAGCTCTTGCTCGAATGGGTAGGGTCGAACGATCAGTTTGCGACGATGTCGACTTAAGTCATCCGTAGACTTTTCCGCGTTCAATCTTTCTGTGATATCCCAAGTTTGCTTGTTAAGATGATATGCAAAGCCATCTACAGCTGCATCGGTTGGTCCCGAACAGAGGATTTTGCCAACCTTTGCCTGCAAAGCCAACGATGCTGTAGCACCCATCGACGTCTTTCCAGTGCCTGGAGGCTGATGCCATTGAGAGTCAGTATTTGCCATGTATCGGGTGAGATCACATACACCTGAAATGATACCAATACCTAATGGTCTATTGCTCAGATAGGATCTGAGACGGGCACGATCTTTGAGCAAAGCCGTTTCAAGGATGGCATCCACGTAAGCTTTATCCTCAATGTCAAGGAGGTTAATCGTTGGAAGTGGCCTCCATTTTCTGATGCCATCCGTCTTCCTCATCCAATCATGGAATCCGGCACCACGTAAAACATATCGATGTAGATCCATCTTGTCCTTGACTTCACCAAGCCGAAGCTTATGTTCTCGGCTCCCGTAATTGCAATCAAGGACGGAGTCGGATTCAGTATCCGATTCATTCCCAGTATGCCTTGTTGGCAGCCCACATGCAACCGGGTTGGACGGGTGCGCCCCACGGCCAAACGACAAAACCTCACCATGTCGCTTGAAAGATTGGTTAGTTTTAGATTTGAAACCCAGAGTCACGCAGTTCCAACTGTTGCCTCCATTAAATAGCGCCTCGCTGGCACTCTGCCGGTCGGCAAACGTTTTGAACTTTTCGAGATCGTGGCCATGGCAGCAGTTGATGCATTCATGGGGATGAGTAGGCCCTAATATCTCATCAACGAATGTTCCCTTACATCTTCCTGGCCTGGCAACCAAGATCAGATCCGTAGCGTCTTTTCGATGTCGAGCATAGCGATCTAATTTTCCCAAAGATGCAATGCGGCCGAACCTATGTATGTCAGCAATGGTGCTGCACTTGGGGTTGCCTCAAACGTACCATTCTGTGTCGGTGAATTCCTGACTTTCGCGTGAGGTGAATACTTCCAGCCTGAATACTCTTTGTCTGATGAGGTGCTTCCAGGCAGGGCCAATTGTCTTGACGAGTGACTCGGCAAAGGGAATCACAAGGTGAAGGCAGTCCTTGGCGCCAGTATCCGGCACCTTACACCAGAAGAAGTAACCTGGCATTCGGGTGCATTCTGTTGACTGAGCTTTGTGCTTGTTAAAGAAGTCGTAATCACTATATGTATCTCCCACTTGCTTGGCTGCTCTATCTAACCACCTTACATCCTGTAAGATAGACTGGCCGACAGCTGTCATGTGCGAAAGATTGGTGAGGTGACTGCGCCATGTCAGATCAGTATGGCTCACAATCATCAGGAGGGCCTCGTTCACCTATAAAGTGGCGCGATCTGCTGGCCCTTGTTTTCTTGGAGATCTTTCGAAAGATCCCAAGAAAAGTCTTCCTCGGAAGGGTACCGGAAAGTCGATGAGAGGTGAGTAGTGCCGAGGATCTTGACAAGACTGCTTTTTGTGGGTAAGATCAGGTATAGAGTTTTCTGCTGAAGAATGTCCTGGAGATGGCATGTTCCGGCGATGGGGGCATCTCCGTTGATCCAGCTTTCAATTTGGTGGTCTTCTTGATTCGCGAATGGGATACCGAAGCCTTCGATTGTAGCTTGACTGTCACCAAAATGTATCTTTACGTAGCTGAGGTGCTCGTTCGTGATGGTACTCGGAGACTGTCCCTGCTGGACTTCATAAGAGAAGCTTGGAGGAAACTTGATTCGGATCTGGTGGTAATCGCTAAGCTTGGAGGTGTCTGGTGAACCATGTTCCGGGGCTTGGTAAAGCAAGAGTTAGCTTCACTGCGGTGCAGCAACTCTCAAATTATAGTCACCTCGATACCGCACGCCAAACCCTGCCTCTTCGTTCGCTTTCTGGCCTTTACCCAAGGGAAAATCGAGTGCAAGACCGATCCATCGGTCACAGTCTGGTGCTTCCACCGAGCGGAGCTGGGCTTTTGTCTTGGTGCGAAGCCCGATTTTGTCGCCGCTGGCGATGAGCGGACCATGATGGCCAAAACTAACGCGAGATCAGCAACTAAACACAACAAGGAGTAAATCGATGGCTGACAATACAGCGCAGTCTTCTGTGACCGTTGCCGAATTTGTTGTTGCCATAACGGACGGCGATTGCAGCCTGAAGTCGAATGGTGCACAGTCTTTGTTTTCTCAAGTTCAGCTCAGCTCAGCTTGCGTGTAGATATTGATGTGGTCAGAAATGGCGGGGTCAGCAGCGATGCGCTACCGGGAGCTTTAGGCGATGCAGTGTAACCCCAACACGCGACTCTCGTTGGCGCGTGTTTGCTACCAGAGCTGGTGAACAGAGAAAGTGCAGTGCCTGTGCGGTGCATCGCAGTGCAGTGCAGCCTAAAATCGGCAAAATGAGTGACTGCCTGGCATCGCTGGTCAAAGACAGGCGCAAAATACGACGCCGCTGCCTTTCAAATCGTTGATAAGAATCAGCGTACCGACCAGCCAGCCAACCTCTGATATCTTCAAAACATGAAATGGAATGCTTTGACACAGAGTAAACCTTTCCGAGGCTATTGGCGCTGCGATCTTGATTTGACAGATGATACGACTAAGAGATTTACCCATTTACAATGCACTAGACAGATCCAAGCCAGGCTGAGAGAGGGACAACCCGTTGTCCAACTTCGAGCTTGACCCGTTCAATCGTCGTTTCGGAACAGGAAGTCCAGGCCGCTGTCTAGCTGCGTATCGAAGGTTGGGGACATTTTCAAGAACGCCAGAAGTCGGTGTCAAATCTCTGTCGGTTAACCGGCAGCCTTTCGATGACTGCGACAGCTATGTCGAAGCAATATAAGCTCCACTGAGCTCATCATAAAGTCACCTAACGCGACTTGAGTAACGGTATCCTGTGATGAAGTATGTCTTTTAGATGAGTGATTCAGAGCTGATACGGCTGGAAGCTTATCATCAACACCCAGGACTTGGCTATCTTGCTACATCGGCCAGCCAATTTCTGATGTCGCCCTTATTTTGTGATCACTGCCTCTGGGCCGAGGTCATGATCAGACATCAAACAAACAGCTCTCCTCGCAACAATGCCTGCTTCAACCTTTTTCATCCTCTCCTCATACCATTTCCTATAGTCTTCCTGCCCCTTTTTCGCCTCCTCGCGATGTTCTTCCTCGAGCGGAGGAGGCAAGGTTCCTGGCAAAGGCTTGTACCACTGTTCTTTCGGAGCCTTTGTCCCATCAACCCCGCGGAATACCTTGACGGCTTCTTCGCTGTATGGGAAGCGATCAAGCATTGCTTTGACGAGAGGCGGCGGGAAAGGAATTGCATCGACAACATCGCGATCAGCAGTGAGGGATCGATAGATTCCGTCTCGGCCGAGATGAGTTATGCCCATCCCAGTTGGGTCATGCTTCATGGTCTCCAGGATATGCTCGAGTTCTTTCTGGGCGGGATCTAGATCTTCGTATTCCACGCGCCTGCTTCCCGGTGGAAAGGTGCATTCCGTAGCATTATTGTCATTTCCGTCAGCTTGTTCGGTCATGATGGTGATAGGTGTAAAGACACTGGGGTCGATGTCGATTCTTGGAACTGCATTCTTTCCTTCATGTTGCTTTTATACAATATCTAATGGATAAGTCGTCGTAAGAGCGCTTACCCTTTTTGGCCAACACGTGATAGATCCTTCATTCTAGACTCTGGTCTATTCAAGGGTGTTGGCAGATTATTGCCTTAGTCACTCCTCGCGGGTTGAAAATGACGACATTCGATATCAGATCATTTCTTGTCGTGTTTAGGTTGAAAACTAACAGTCGTGCACATGAACATCGGAGAGGGGTCAACGGCAACAACTTCCCGTGAGTTCCTAGGTACTTCAAGGTCCTCTGGACTGAAGTAATATCAGACAGTATGCTTAGGATTTCAGCTAGGATCAAAAGCCAGCAGCCGACCGACCGAGAACCGTTTCCAAAACGGGATTGTTCTCTTTGCAGGATAGTGGTATCCCAATTGAGCAATTACATCACTCCGCATACCCCTCACGGGCTTTCTTTGTTCGGAACCGTTTATCTTACGAGTACGGAGTCCGAAAGTGGTACGATGTCGTAGTAAGCACTAAATCCTTCTCAACTGCGGACTTACCTATCTAGTAACGGCTTAGGCAGTGCGAATATCTCGTAAAGCTCAACCTTAAACCACGTTGTCAGGAAAGTTTTAAGCTTCACTAGATAATGTCTCCGATGTCGATCTCTTCGGGAGATTCCGTCAATTGAGCTTTATTGGATAGGAACTTGAGATCTGATGCAAGCGTCATGAATCATAGTCACGTTGTCAAGTTTGCTACGCTACTCAGATCTTGTTGGCTGAGTTGATTTTGCATTGAGGAAAGGTTCAGAGATCGTCGGTACTAAGCCCTCCCAGGGCTGAGTGCGCTGAGCGACCAATAACAGCTGGAGCTTAAAAAAGTTAATATTCAAGAATGACACCAATACCTCGATTAAACTCTCGACAACGGCTTCAGATCATCGTGTGTTACAATTTAAGTTACAGTTATGATGTATATCCTGCCGAGGGTATGTGACTGCTCCTACTGTCCCGCATCACATCCCATCGACCAGTAAGCCACTTGATGATCGAGTCAGATCAGCAAAGTCAGTCAGGCCATCTGCAGTGGCACAAACGTTACTCAAAACGGGCTCGCCCTGTGCTCACCGTTGAGATAATCCATCAACGACGGCTTCTTCATCCGCTGGGGAAGACGGTGACCTTCAGGGTCAGGACCTGGGCGATCGGAACTGGCACCGCTGATGAGACGAGGTCCAAATTTGATAGCTGCCTTCTTCGCAACCTCGAGTGAAATTGGTCCAAATATTTGAACCTTATCTTTCATAAAATCGAAAATGCCTGCCTCGTCTCCATCGTCATTGGTAGGCCTAAACTGTTCTAGCCTTTCGCGGGGGAGAGACATTACGGCTCGAAGAGCCGCATCTGCTAAGACGGCACGCTTGATCAAGATCCTGGTTGCATCCTCGTTTGCGCTAGAGGCAGATGAATCGGTGGGGACCCCCTCCCGGTCAAGTCTCCCCAGGCCTGAGAGAGCCGCAGAGGCGGGCTTGGACGTAAGAGGCTTGGACTCAGAGACCGCAGTAACGAGCACGGGGCCAAGCCATTCGGCAACGTCTCTTCCTCCCTCAAGTTGTCGAGTTGGGCCTAGTATACCTCGAATAAAGTCAGATCCTCCGTTCATGGCAGCACTCTCTGTGATGTCGACATCCAAGCGATGATAACCACGGAAATATGGTCCCTTGGAGTCTTCGCGCTCTGGAGTAACTTGGTTTGAAAGCTCCACGCTGCATTGTGCTAAGATGGGATTCATAGCAGAAGCGAGAATGTTAACCTCTGGTCCACCAGCTTTCCAAAACTGCCCCATCTTACTGATCACTTCTGTCACATGCTGATCGTTCTGTGAAGCAAGAATTGCCTGCAAAGTAGCTTCAGCGAGCACCGCACGTTCCGCAGGACCATTTGCTACCATGTCAGTGCTCTGAGAAAGCGTGCTCTCCGTGAGTGATCCAAGCACAGTTCCGGCCACTGCACTAAGAAGACTACCGATGGGACCGAGGAAAGGAGAGGCAACGATGAAACCTTTTCTTCCCACATTTGCTACACTTTTCAGGGTGTCAAAGAAGCTTTCTTCATCGAATCTCGGGGTTTCAAATGTTCTGCCGGGATAGCCTCTGTTCGGACCGCGCGGTTCATTGATGCTTGTCTGGCAGGAATTAGAGACGTTATAAGTGGGGGCACATCTACTCACAGTTCGGTCTTGAATTTGAACGACTTGGACATTGCCAACAACGCCAAAGTTCGTCCTCTTGTCAAACAGACTGATTAAATCGTCGTAATTGTTGCCGTGAGCATTTCCAATCGTAGTGCCTGAATTGATATCATAGCCACCGCCACCATAACTGTGGGTTCCGATTGCACGAAGCTGCCCATTAGAGTTGCTCAAGACTGGGCCACCAGACTGTCCTGATCAAACGTCAAAACTGATTCAAGAATTGTCGGTTCGGTAAGAATCTCACCTGAAAATGTTGAGATAGAATACTCAACCATGTGGCGAGGGCTCTCTCCAATGTTATAATCACTCTTGGCAAACTCTTCGTACATCTGAGCGCCTTGTTCGTCCTCCAGTGTTTGGTCACCTGGGTAGCCGACGACCCCCAGGTTTATTCCATTGCCTGTCTCTGGTGTCTTGAGATAGCTGAATGGTCGTAAGTCCCCCGTGAAAGGCCTGTCAAGTTGAATAAAAGCAACATCATTTGCGCGATTGATCGAATTTTCGATCCATTCCACAGGAGTCACAACCCTGGCACCAAATCGCGCCTGCACCTGAGGTGACGCGACAGACTGTCTACCATTGTAGCCAATATAGCACTTGATCTGATCAGCTGGGCCAAGCTTGCGTCCCCAGTCATAAACAACATGACCAGCGGTAACGAGGAGGTCTGGACGAATGAGCCATCCGGTTCCCATCATCCAAGTTTGACGCTCTCGGTCTTGGAATCTAGACTGAATCTTCACAATGGCTGAAAATCCTCGATCAGCCTTTCATCAATATCTTCTCATTGATGACAACATACAGCGATATTTTCCTCCTTCTTGGATATCACGGGGATCCACCAATTGACGCAAGTCCTCTCCGATGATGGACTCTGAGCTATGCTTGGTACCATCGTCAGGGAGGATGACAGATTCAGCGGGCTTGCTGGACGCAGGAAGCGAAAGCGCCCAGGCAGCAGCGCGGCCGGGTCCCGAAAAGGCCATGTTTAGCGTATGGATGAATTGGCAGTGAATTCGTGGTGTTTCGACAAAATTTCACGGTTCAAGTCAAGTGTACGAATAGTGTAAGATTGAGAATAGCCTCTTTCTGCTATGAAGGAAGTGGTCTCTTTATCTATTCGAGCAAGCATTCGGCCAACTGCCTCTTGGTTTTGTGCCATGGAGTTTCAGCTGCGCTTTTTAAATAGTTTCATGCATAAAGAATGGTCTACATCAAATAGTTTATGTCTTTCGCGATTTACATCTCAGCTTGGCGAGATCTAGACCGAGGAAAGTAATCAGCTGGCCCAAAGAGGGAGCCCAAACGCCCCCGCTAACCTGCGCTGGCCAAGCTTCATTCGTATCTTGCGTCTCTTTGGCTGGAACGCTCAATTCAGCCAGCCACAATCTGTCTAATTATGGACAATTGACTCCAGCTTAGTGGCAGTGCAGTGAATACTCAACCAAACGTGATGCGACAAACAAGAATGCTAAGATCTGGCTGACACGCCTCCAAGGTTTAATGCAATGGCACCTTAGCTGATATATGTAGACCTGAGCATGTGTAGCAATGGAGAATGACAGGTTACAAAGGCTATCTGATTTGATCAATGTTTGAGAACGTAGCGAAAATGATATTATGCAGAATATGCTACTAAATACA
Organism: Fusarium nisikadoi; assembly: GCA_013623555.1. Classification (NCBI taxonomy): domain Eukaryota; kingdom Fungi; phylum Ascomycota; class Sordariomycetes; order Hypocreales; family Nectriaceae; genus Fusarium; species Fusarium nisikadoi. The sequence continues at coordinate 38,365 of JABFFB010000214.1, forward strand.
AGGATATAATATGCTCTTTTGGGTTATGTACTTCCTCGCACCCCTGCGCGAAAACAATTTTAAAATGCAACGTCCGTTCCAATCGTTACTCGCCGGGCAGTCCGGCTGCATGTCTATAGTGTGTCCGAATCCGTAACTTCTATAGTGATGTGTGTACATGAATGATGTGAGTTGTGAGTCGTGCGTGTTGTCATGTGTTGTGGTGTTTGTTGGTGATGGTTGTTTACGAAGAAGCCTCTTCGTCGGTGACACCCTCGCGGGTTTGCTTGGGGCCGTGGGGCTCGCCAACCCACTTGGAAGAAGTGATGGGGTTGACGTGCTGGACGTACATGGTGTCGATCTCCTCGAGAGTTCGGTCCTTGGACTCGATGACGAAGAAGAAGACAATGGCGACGAGGGCAGCACAACATCCGGCGTAGACGAGACCGTAGAAGTAGTCAATGGCATCAGTGATGAATCGAGTGCTGGAAATTGTTAGTGAATGCTCGATGGGAAGTGCAACTGAGGAAACTTACAAGAAACCGATGAGGAAGTTGAAGAGCCAGTTGGTAGCAGTGGCGATGGCCATGCATCGACTGCGGTACTGGGAAGGGTACATCTCGGCAACGACAGCCCAGACAAGAGGGCCCCAGGTGGTAGCAAAGGCAGCGATAGCCAAGCAAGAGAAGGTAACAAGGACGGCGCCAGCAGCGGGAGTGGAGAGAGGGTCCTTTCGGTCAAGAGCGAAGTGTCCAACGAAGGCGTAGACGAAGAAGCACATCATCATCCAGGCGGCACCAATCATCAGCGACTTTCTGCGACCGCATTTCTGGACAACATAGAGACCGCCGAATGTGCAAGCGCAGTTGACTGAGCCGAGAATGAGCTGAGTGACGTAGCTGTCCTTGAGGCCAGTGGAAGCGAAGACAGTGGTTCCGAAGTACTGCGATCATTAGTTAACTGTTGCGATGCGATGCAATTCTGAGTGTACTTACGAAGAAGAAGTTGATACCAGTGAGCTGCTGACCAGCCTGGAGAGTGATACCGAGAATGGTACGGTAGGCCATACGGGGACCAGTGAAGATCTCGACAAGGCGAGTCTCGGGAAGAGCCTGTTCCTCCTCAAGCTTCTCACGGATGTCGTCGATCTGTCGGTTGACACTGGGGGAGTTGATGTCGAGGCCAGCAAGGTTGGCAATGGTCTTTCGGGCTTCCTCAACCTTGCCCTTTCGGTAGGCGAATCGAGGAGACTCAGGAAGGAGAAGGATGCCAACACCGAGAAGCAGAGCCCAGAGGAAGTTAAGACCGTTAGGGATTCTCCATGAAGCGCTACCATCGTAGTGGTTGGTACCCCAGTTAACCATCTCAGCACACCAAATACCAAGAGTGACAAAGAGCTGATAGCAGGAGACGATAAGACCTCGAATGATGGCGGGTGCACTCTCACTCTGGTACATGGGGACAGCGACAGACAGCGCGCCGACACCAAGACCTGTTACAAGTCGACCGATGGCGTGTTGGTACCAGGCGTGTTGAGAGGCGACCTCGATGATGGTGCCGACACAGGTCCAGAGAGCTGAGATGGAGATAGTCTTGCGGCGACCAATTGTATCACAAAGGTTACCAGCAACGAGAGATCCGAACAAGCAGCCAATTGAGAGAAGACCGGTGATGGTTCCTTGTCGTGCGGCGCTGAACTCGTATGTACCATCGCCGTTGGGTTCGCCGAATCGCTCGCCGTAATCCTTCATCATGAAATAACCAGAAACTTGACCTGAAGAGTATCCAAAGATCATCCCGCCCATCTTTTTAATTAGTTTAATTCCATTGCGATAGCTTGTTGTGGTGTTGAGAACTTACAGATGCGATAAGGCCCATGAAGCAGGCCCGGAAGGTGATGCGACCATCGGTATCGGGAGAAGGCTTCCTCTCGAGATGCTGACCTTCGCCAGCATGTTCATGGCGTTTACTACCAAAGAACTTCATATTGGGAGTGTTGATTAGACCAATTGGTCAATTGAATGTTGTATGTGTGTGATTGATGTTGTGAAAGTGTTGTACACGAATGCTGTGATGAGCCAGAACAGAGATTGAAGCAGCGAAGAGGTGCCATTTTGACTGTCTTTATTGTGGAGATGATCGTCGAGGGCCATCGTGGGCACCGAGAGGCCAAGACCATGCCAATGGGTCCATCTCATGACCTCTGATGGTCATGCTTTGAGCGAAAACTCAAACCCCGGGGGGCTCAGGGAAACGACTTGCGGAGACTTGACGTGGGTGAGCAAGGACTAAGCTAAGGTTTGTGGACTCGAGGGACCAAAGACTTGGAGAGAAGCGGAGCAGCTGTGAATAGAAGGCCCGTAGAGTCACGTCATGAGACAAGAGTCGAACTGTGTGAGGTAAGCATTCCTGTGCCGGGCATCTCATTACGCTTTCGTCGACAAACGCTACGCCCAGGAGGGTGCAACAGCACACCCCGTGGGCTCATTGGACTAGCGGAGGTCCCCTAGTCGCCCTTAATCCAGATTCATCTCCGTTCAGAAAACGGTGGATCGATGGGAGAACGAACGTACGTGGGGTGACATTGACAATTTTTTTCCCTCTGCGCGTTTCTACTACCGGCGCCTTCGGCATTGATGACGCACTTGGACCCTGTGAGATGAATAATGGAACCACTCTGATCCATATTTTTGTTCCAAGGATCCAGTTTTTGCTTCCATTGGTCTTCTGGTGCCATCTCTTGGCGCGAAGATCTTCGGCAGAGCCTGCGTCGACGGGAATACGCAGGCCTTTCAAGGTGAAGATGCTGAGCAGAGGGATGGCCTCTATAGAAACAGACCGTGTTGTTCTGTTGCTATCTAATTTACTACACGTCCATCGATGAATTGCAATCTCCCCTTCTCGCCCCGACACTACTAGTCAGTCAGGTTCCTCATATTTCCGGTGCTCGCCTCGTCCGCTGAGCAGAGCCCCGTTCACATGATATGACACCGAGAGTCGCCGAATCGGTCGGACCGACTGATGATTGGAACGTCGGGCTCGCGCAGATTTTTATTTCCGAATGGTAGATTCTGGTGTTTTTTTCCCTCGAGTTCCTGATCCTGATTGTGGCCAAAAACATGATGTTATTGTCACGGCATTCATCTCCCGCCAGATACCGCATCTGATCTGATCTTTTTAACGGTATTTCCGGCAGCGCCAAATCGCCGGTTTATTTCCCACTTCCTCGTGAGGTTTATTTTGTTGTCTCTCGTAACGATACTACTCAATGGTCTAAACTCGGCCAAATGTCTCGAGTCTTATCCACGCACATCAGAGACTGGCCGAATTGAGCGGAGCATGCTCAGCTATCGCAGCTCCATTGCCAAAACAGAGTCCATGGATTGGATAGCAACGTCGCTGTGCTCGGTCATTTTTGGGTCCAGCGATAAGCCTTGGAAACTCAATTGGAACAAGACGGAAGATCAAGACAGGGCATGCGATGGTGCGAGATAACACCGAGCAGGCATTGTTATCTGCGACAAAGTAGCCCAACACGGACGGTAGGTAGAGAAGCATGCATTTAATTGTCGTTGATCTGCGTTGTATCTAAATCGCATCACCAACTGTTGTTCAATTAATCGCCACGCGCCAACTTACTTACACAAGCTCTGCATCGCACAAAGACTCGTTCTCGAACCTCCGTGCCTTGTTTCCATTCCCGCAGAGCCTCCTTTACCCCTGGGCCCACGGCATCGTAAAAATTACCCATGCTAATGCGGCTCTGCAACGGCGGAACACGATACCGTATCCACACGGGCCGAAGAAAAGAGGCACTCGGCGATACTCGATATGTATTCCCACTTATAATTAGCGGATGCTATTCGGACCCGAACGTTTGAGCCGTTACATCCAAGAACCCAAGCCAAGGACCAGAGTAAAGTTAACGGAGTGCGGAGCCCGCGTAACATGCACATGCACGGCAATTAATCGCGGAGAGAGGGAAAAGTTAGAGATCGTGGGTGATGGATGACAGGGAGAAGTCCGTTGCCTTGGAACGGGGTCTAGAATATGGAGGATGTCGGAATGTTTGAGAATAACAGTCGACAAAGGCCTGATCTTGACTATCTTGTCGGATGACGTTTGCAGTCTTTGTTTCGGAGACAGCCATGGTCTCTCTTACTATGACAAACGTGTTGAAATGCAATATACATGAGCCGAGATTAATATCACATGCGATAAAAACTATTGAAGTCTAGACACGAGATCAATATGCACTTGATCAAATGACCAACTGTATCAGTTGACTAGCAGATTCTTCTTGAGAAATTTTATATACATATTTGAGGCTTGTACTATGTTAGACCATTGAACTCTATATCTGTTGGTCTCGTGCTGATCCTCGCCTCTAAATCTCTCACCTCAAAACACCTCCAACGTCTCGCCGATCCAAACCTTCTCGAATCTCTCCGTGTTGCTAATCCCCTCAATCTCCATCCGGGGATGACCTGACAGCACGCACGCAACCCTCCCTCCCCATCCCACACAGGATAAACGCTCCCCCGGGTCTCTCTCTCGGTCTTACCCACAGGCATTGTCCTCTTTTTTCTTCCCCAGTCCAGTCCCCTTCATGGGGTGTGCAGGTATTTCGCCGAGTAGCTGTTGTCTCCCCCAGAGCCACTCCTCCTCCACAGAGTTGAACCCCCCCTTTTTTTTTTGCAGACTTCCCCTGACGAGCTTATCGGTCCTTTGGGACGAGAGAGACCGCGGGCAAGCGAGATTTTACATCCCGCATCCTCCGCATTTGTGGGAGATTTTGCGGGCGGTGGGAAATTTTTGCAGTTCACATGAGAGTTTCTAACATACGATCTCGGGGCAGGCATCTATTTGGAGTTTTCGTAGGTGTTCTATATGCAGAAGGTGAGAAGTTATCATATCATTACTTCATCCTTGTAAATCCGCGCATATCAGTGTGAGCAGTATTGAGAAGGCCTCGCGAGGGCTACCCTGCACATGCGTTCAGAAGAACAGAAAGATAATGAGTTAAATGCAATTCAAAGCCATTGTGTAGTAAGACGATTGAAAGGGAAGACTTTTTCAATGCATAGACATATGCTGTAGTTCTACCAAGCTAGACGATTAGCACGTGAATGCGCATGTCCATTTCCTTTGGCAATACCAAATCTATCACGAGCTTCATAGTGACAAAAATGGCAATGAGAATCTCTGATATATTTGTGAGGTCTGAACAACACCCAACCAGATTAGTGACTGGCTAAAGGGCCCCGAGTTCGATTAATCTCAACAGGCCTCTTGTATTCTGTGCTATTCGATGCATATGAGCGGAAGACTATCAATCAACATACACTTCTCAGCCAGGACTATATTATATGTTCCAAAGCGGGCCCACGATATCTTCGGATACCTAGGCATAGTGACAAGCCACAGATCGTGTCTCCATCAAGATCTAATCTACCCGCATGGTGATGTGGCTCCCTTGTCATCGCTGCACAGCCACTGCACATGCGAAATATCATACGATCCGGATCGTTTTGAGCTTTTATTCTGTAAATAGGCCGATCTAGTTTCACTTCCTAGTTAGCAATATCCTTACCCCTTCCTTCGAAGGCAGCATCCAGTTACATAAGGCAATTTCCATGTTCTCGATATTAAGATAGGCCTCAAATTTTGAAGATTTCTTGAGCTTTTCTATCTGGATTTTATGAAGTTTCTTCTTGTTCACATGGCCAATCTCTTAAACACCTTTTGATTACATATCTATGTATGGCATATCTGTATGAGGACTGGTGAACCAGTTTTCAATTCATCACCTAAAGCCTACTCTCAGTCCCTCAACCGCCCTGTATTTCACTTTTGACACGAACCACAAAGTTCCATCTACTAGACACGCGACATCATATTATAAGATGCGTCTAGAATCCTTCCTGCCTCAGTGCATCTGCTTCCACTCACGCAATATTCTCGCATTCTCTGTGCACCCCATCAATTTTGCCAACACCTCTGCGTCAGCAACATTCTGTGCTGTCTCAACTTTGGAGTGGGCTCCCTTCTCAAGTAGCCATCTTATTACATCAGCTCCTTTCTCTTTTGTGGCAGCATAGCATAGAGGAGTCCCCCAATGGTAAGCACGATACGGTATAGTAGAGTCCATCGCATTGATGTCCATTTTCATCTCATCCACAAGAAACACCAACATTTCTGCTCGCTCCTTTCTTGCCCTGGAATTATCTCCAACAGTCTCACCATGCACCTCTTGATGAGTGAAAGGGTCTGCGCCAAATGAAGCCGCCTCCCCGGCTGCTCGGTGAAGCGTCCGGTGGCCCAATGATGCTCCCTTGCTCTGTAGAAACCGGAATGTTGCAACAGAGCCTCTGACAGCGCACGTCTCTAGTAATGGAGCCGGCCGTGGGAAGATCTCGTAAAGGTCCACCTCGCCATCCGTGACCCGTGCCCCATGCTCAACTAACCAGCAAACCAGCTGATGATCATCGCAGACGAGGTCGATTAGCTTATCGCCCCGCTTGAGAGATCTGTCACCTTCAGCCTTGTTGAGATCCCACCCATGAGACACAAGCAGCTCGAGAAGGGGGATGGAGGAGTTTGCGGCGATAGCAAGAGGCGATAGAGACTCGACAGGTGCCCTTTCACACTCGAGAAGATATCTCACCAAGTCGATGCTCCCGTGTCGGACACACCGTCCCAGTATTGATGAAAGCAATTCTTGAAGAGAATAAAGAAGCCGAGGGTCGGCTTTGATCATTTCCATGGCAGCGATGAGCTGCGATAGAGACCTTTCGCGAATTGCATCATTAAGCATGCGGCGGGGACGTGGAGACTGCATCGCCATGTTTATCGAGGGGATGGCATGTTACTGTGATGAATAGTCGAGGTAGGTGACAGTAGGTTGGTGAATTCAAATAAGCACAGCTATATATGATGTCCCCTTCCTATATTCTCATTTTACCTCACTCGTAACTAACTTGCTGAAACTTCTGCCTCCAATAAGGATCCAGGCTGAGGGAGAAGACTCAATGCAGCTCACCAGGAACATAGGCCTCGTGTCAGCTGCAGGGAATCTGGAGAAAATTATCCAAGCTTTCCAACCTGAAACGGGGTGAAAGCTTAATAATCTTCCCGTCTCTCTATTTTATCTGATTCCACCTTTGTTGCGTAACTGTCCTAGCCATTTCAAGCAGGTCAAGCTGTCGGTCCGACATGTTAAACTTCAAGACCCAGACAAACTACAGCAATCCGTAGTACATCAGCCTGGTAGGGTACTGTATGTCTAAGAACAGGGATGGCTGTAACCTGCTCCGAATTCTGCTATAGATCGGAGCAGAGGCGCATGCTAGATCTCGAGTGTTAGAAACAGGCTGCAGTGCTGTCTTGCATGTCAAGTAGTGTGTTTTCCTATCTGCCTTGCTCATAATGACACTCAATATCGCATTTCTATTGAACAAATTTCTAACAGCAACAAGCTGAACTAGTAATAGCATATGGCCTGGAAGCTTAGCAACACAGAAGAGATGGGGTTATTGTTAAGGATACCCCAGATATCTCGTTCAGAATTACATAAAATGAGGTTTATTCCATCCATGTTTCGTCAAGACATCGATCCTAAGACGCGGTTCCTTGAACGGGATTTACCGACAGTCTTTGTCTTGGATGAATTCAAATCCGACCACCACCAAATGTTGAAATTGAGATACGTCTGTGCTCGCCCTGCACAACTTCAAGCCTGTCCAGCTGACTCGACCCAAGAATAGCATGAATCTACATTTTGCTTCGAAGCATTGGTGTTTGTAGCAGGGATTAACATGGCCTAGTCTAACATCTTCGTAAACTCTCCCAATGGATTTGCAGAGTAGGAGAAGTCGGCTTCACCGAATAAGATCCCCCTTGACATCAGAATGGAGTTGAGATCGACTTTGGCATCAGGGAGCAAGAAAACTCAGAACATCAAGCGACGAAAAGATTTAGGTAGACTTTGTGTGGACTTAGAAAGGGTTTAGATTGGTTATTTTTGTCATTATGGTATACATCACACATGTCCTGAGCGTTCTTGGCCCCATAGTTCGGCAGTGGAAAACTTCCGCATCTTGTCACTTGCCAGGTATCGAAGCCTTCACGGCAACCTCTGGTCTATATATTGTAGTCAATAGTCCGCAAAGTCGAGATGTATCAGTAGTCATTCTCTTATCACAGTATTCTTCACTCATTTCTCATCACTCTCATTCCTTTACTTTCATTCTCACCTTCACTCAGGCCGCCTTGATCATGGTCCGCCTCGCCCCTCTTGTCCTCTCTTTGGCTTGCTCTGCCTTGGCCTCTCCCTTTGTGAAGCCAGCCGATTCGTCGTTGTCTGATGTCAGTGACGTTGGAGTTGCCATTCATGAGAGGGCCATCTCGAACGCCATCACGAAGCCCACCATTGTCTGTGACCTGACCTGTAAGGCATGTTTAGCCAAACCTGCCCCCAAGAAAGGTAAGGGCAAAGGCAAGGGCAAGGGCAAGTCTATTCCTCGCTCTCTGGTACTGGAAGAAAGGTCCTTGGATGACATCGAGGATCTTTGGGGGACCGATGCATCGGCGGCAAACGAATATGTCATGGAGCAGATTGACAGTGTCGCCAAAAAAGACGACGAGTTGGACTGGAATCTTATTCAGCATGACGTTGTCTCAGGTCAAGGATCTTGGGCTGAAAAGCCCTTGCGAAAGTACATCCGGGGCCTTATGGGGTAAGTGATGCACCAAGTTCATGACCAAATGATCCTAAACTTGTTTCAATATCATCACTACTTAGGATAAAGTCCTAATGCCAACGTTCTGAGTTACTTTACTAACATGACTCCAGCTGCACTGGCATCGTCATCGTCTCTGACAAGGGCTACTGGTTCGCTCATTTTGTAAGTCATTTCTCTCACCCAACACCCACTTTGAGCTTAAGACACTGATTTCTATAGATGGAAACTGGTTTCCTCGATCGCGGTGATAACTGGAAGAACAAGATCATCAAGCCTCTCCAGCAGGGTACCAACAAGTTTATCACTCCTCGATCATTGGCCAAATCCGGCGGCATTCTGAACAAGGCAAACAACGTCAAGATCTACGTCTCAACCCCCCGTACCAAGACGTCTACCGAGCGAAACCCGGCCCTCCTTTACAAGGCCAAGGTTGATGAGCTTTTGTCTCATATCACTGGACAAGGCGAGCCTTTGAACGGTGTTCAGGTCATCACCCGCGGTTATCTCAAGCCCGAGAGTGAGGCAGAGCTTGAAGCATTCCATAACAGAGCCAATGGAAAGGTCCTTATCGAGTACGATAACAACCAGCTAGATATCAACGGAAATCAGCCAAGCCCTAAGGAGCGCATGTACCGTATCTGGCTCGAGCAGAAGTACTACGAGCACAGATTCCGCTAAGGGGCCTGTATCTAGATAATCGAGGGGTTTTGCTTCGTTCGACGATTTTCCCCCTTGTCTATGCTTAGGGAGCAGGTAAACTTCTGACCGCGACTCAAGGGGCTAAAATTAGCTAGTCTAGAGCCTACTGAATCCATACTGAATTTGATTAAGTCTAAACTTGCCCAGCTCTACAGTAAATGTGTCCAAGTCTTTTTGTCATGTAGGACAAACTCTTCGTCCATCCAGACGGATAAGGACACCGAGGAGTGAATCTGGCACCTCTCCATATTCAACGCAGTCAGTATCACAAGCATCAGGTCGGTCCTCGCCGACCAAACAACCGTGCGCTTGCGCTCAACACTAGAGGCGTCATCACCAGAGAACTGAGCACCTTTTCCAATATGCAAGCACCTTTGGAAGCTCTCCTCGACAAAATTGATCTCATCTCATCAGGAATCGGAATCCTTCCTTCATCTCAACGTTCCGTATACGGGGATTTCAAGTGGACTAGACAGCCTATTCTGAGCAATATCCTCTTTTCGGACGATCGCGACACACTCGGGCGTACGCCGACGCCTGAGGCTATACAGTGAATTCCACATCAGGCTGCGTATTGCAATAGTAGAGTTTGTTCGGAGGCAGATTGGAACGTTGCGCAGGTGTTTGTTGGGATCTGTATAACGTGAAGTTGGATTAGAGTCGCCTAGCGTGGTGGAAACAGGACATGATCAGTCAGAGCAGAAACCATCATCAGCCTATATCGATTTCATCCGGAAGAGTAACACTCTGTGAAGTAAAGGAACAAGTGGTTATGCCCTGCATCAGCTGTAGGGGTGTATTCTGGATAACAAACACTCAAATTCGAAGAAATTCCATGTACTTAGGCGCATCATGCACCTATCACGCGATTCGTGTCAGAAAAACACATTGCCAAGTCGCTGGGTCCTGTCGGCAGTTGCCCTTGGCGTCCCATGCTGCTGGGACCATCTGGTGGCCCTGAAGATCTTCCAGCGTATAGTCTATGGCCTATATGATCAGCAATCTGAAACAGTGCTCTTCCATATCTCGAGAAACATGAGGTTTCTATATCATCTCTCTGTTCACGCAACCATCTAGAGTCTTGAAATTTCAGAATACGTATCTAGTCCCCAAACCCAGAGTCGGACATCACCGCTGCCCCCAAAGTATCTCTAGTATCCAAGCTTGTTGCGGTCTGAGTAACCTTAAAGCTTAAGAAGGAGAGACTTTGTTTATTCACTCAAGCCCAGAACACTGCAGGGTCATGGTTGGATACAACACGACAATCGCTAGCCTCTCGTAGGTGCAAAATTATTCCTCACGGCTACACGGCTTTTAACCACGAGGATCAGGCGTTACTGCATTCAATTATACCCGTGGAAGATCCGCATCGAAACTCAAAGTCATTCATATTCCAGGTAAGCTTAATTGGTGGACACGTCACTAAAACAAGAATGGTCGAAATTCCACCAATCTTGTCCCGTCAGTTTTATCCAGCCTTGCTAGTTTCATTCTTCCCCATGCTCATATTGGGGGTAGTATCTCTATTACCCCAGACTTCGGGTCGTCGTGCAGCTGATCACATCGAGCAACTTGAGCAGAAAATCAGCTCATTTGATTGGTCTCCGCAAATAACGAGTCGAGACGGAGAATTATGGTGTTTAGTTCCTCGAATGAGAATCGAGTTTGGCTCGAGATGTAACATTGAACGGAGTTTTACTTCAGTGACTAGCTTGCCGTTTTCGGACTCGAGCGTGATTATACGATGCTAATTGGTGCAATGAACGAAAAACAGATGCAGGGGCCTTGGAAAAAGGGGAGATTGATTGAAACTGATATATCGAAGAGAAATATCCTATAATGTTGATGAATACATAAAGGATGAGAGGATCCAGTGAGCCAAGAGACTTGTTCACTCGGCATCACAAAGCAAATCTGGTCTAGAAACATCTTCGGAATAACCACCTTAACTCTGTCACCATGAAGTACACTGCCATCCTCGCCCTTGCTGGCGTCTCCTCCGCCGCTGTCACCAAGACTCTTCCCAAGTCTGCTGGTGCTACTTCATTCCCTACTGCTGTTCCCGTCAAGGGCAGCTACGATGGTGGCATGAAGCGATTCGAGAGAAGCCGTAAGCCTATTTATACCTTGTCTCTAAACCTCTGACTAACACTTTTCCCTAGCCTCTGTTTGCCAAGGCCAGACCGAAACTGGTGAGAAGGATGCTATGTTCATTCTCGAGAACGGCGCCACTCTGTCCAACGTGATCATCGGCGCGTCTCAGGCCGAAGGTGTCCACTGCAAGGGTACTTGGTGAGCAAGTTTCTCTCGACTCACCGTTTCTCATGCTGATTTGACTTTAGCACCCTGAACAACGTCTGGTGGGCCGACGTCTGTGAGGATGCCATAACCCTCAAGCAGACCAGTGGAACTTCTTACATCAACGGCGGCGGGGCATTCCATGCTAGCGACAAGGTCGTCCAGTTCAACGGCCGCGGAACCGTCCAGATCAAGGATTTCTACGCCGAAGACTACGGAAAGCTTGTCCGCAGCTGCGGAAACTGCAAGGATAACGGCGGCCCTCGAAACGTGGTCATCCAAGGCTCTGTTGCCGTCGACGGTGGTGTTCTCTGCGGCATTAACACCAACTACGGAGACACCTGCAAGATCACCAGCTCTTGCCAGAATAAGGGCAAGTACTGTGACCGCTACGAGGGTAACTCAAGCGGCGCTGAGCCTTCCAAGATTGGATCTGGCCCTGATGGCAAGTACTGCACTACTTCTGGAGTCACCACGAGCTGCTAGACGATTGATGAAATATTATGAGAGACGGATGGAACGATTCTGTTTACTTCTTGGTAAAAGTTTGTGTACCAACACTTTATGTCTGTACATGTTGTGAGTTTAGCACATGGCTTATCCCAATATCAGCTGCAATTTACTTTATGCACAGTTGTTGAACTACGTGTTGAAGCAAGCGAAAGCCTCACCGCTCCATCGAAACCATGAGTAATTTCATACGAGTCAGTGTTGCAAAAGATCATTATCGTCACTTGATACCATCAGCTTGCACCAAGCCAAATGGACATGTACATCCGCAACGGCTCATTCGGAAGATTGCCCGGCAAATGAGCTCGGATATTCAACTAACCCTTAAAACACGGTACTCACGACAATTCAGCCCAACCTGCGGAGCCAAGACGTTAGCCTTACGCCTCTTCAATTGGTCAAACCGGGCTAAGGACGGACTAGTTGCTTAATTGGCATGTCGGCCGAAACCTGACGTGATGGCAATCGTCAAAGCTTCCCCATGTCAACAGTTCTAGACCATTGAGAGAATGAATTAATGTTTCCATGGCCGCCGATGACTGCCGATGACCCGGCATATGGTGACATGCAAAGGATCGTCATCTTATAAGGTTCCGGATAGATCTCCCTATATCGTTAGTTGTCCCGCGAAATGGACATGTTTTCAATATATTCTTGACACTTGTTAGCAAATTGATACCTTGCCCATTGAAACAGGGAGGAAGCTAGGATGATCTACGTCGGAACTTTTTGCTAGTCTCTTGCAACGCTAACGATTGCCTTCCACTTCTCGGCATCAAAATATCCCTGCAGTGTATCGGTTGACGATTGTTTCAAGTATCATCAATTGCTTGTGACTGGCACTTTTGAAAATCAAAGGACCTTGATATCTCTCATTCCTGCTTGATTGAACTTGTCAAGACCTTTTGATTGAGCTATCAAGCTTATTCAGGGGAATTGTTGAAACCAACTCCCTGACTCGGAAATAGATCGCCACGCGTCGTCTCGATTGGCTGACACCCTCGGGCGATATCGTTTCAAGACAGATTAGTGCCCCAGAGAGCAGCTCTCGACTTCAATTGGCTTGTCTATCAATCTGCTAATTGGCAACCCCACTGCCCTGGCGGTAACCGATTCACCAGTCAAATGGCAAAACAAGGTAGAGAATAAGGAGCCTCATTAATTATGCACTCCTTTCATCTCGTGGCGAATGGTGCTCTCGAAGCTTGAATAAGGACATCGCACGTTTCGGTTGGCTAAGTCGCTTATGGTTAATTCTCATGCTATACCTCGCCAGGCTCGCCATGCGTGGGATCGTCGCTCGCTTTAGGCAGGTAGTGGTTGCGGCCGGGGTCGACTATCTCGAACGATGACGATCATCGTGGCACATGTTTGACACGATAGGTTGCGTGCCGAAAGACGACCAACCCAGCATCCGATCAAGGAACATGGCTCTCAGTTGAAGTGGACAGCTAAAGGAGAGAGCTTCAAGATAAATAGATGCCTCTACCTCCAGCAATATCTCCTTCTCACCAAGCAACTCAGCTCTTCAGTCTTTACAACTACATTCACTCAACACCATTCTTTACAACTTCATTCTTTAAGTTCCTCCAACTTACAACAATCTTTCTTCAAAATGCGATCTGCTACTCTTCTCGCTCTTCTCCCCTTTGCGCTGGCCGCTCCCTCCCGCCGGGCCGAGCCCGCTCCCATTCTTCGCCCTCGCGGTGTCAAGCTTGTCGATGGCAAGTACATCGTCAAGATGAAGAATGGCTTCCAGGCTTCTTCCATCGAGAGCTGGGTTGATAAGATGATCGAGTCCATCGAGGCTGATGCCGATTACACCTACTCCAAGGGCTTCGGCGGTTTCGCTGCCAGCCTCAAGGATGATGAGCTGAACAAGCTCAAGCATGACCCCAATGTCAGTGACTTCTGACTCATATGGATCCAATCACAAATGAACCCGGCTAACAAGGTTTAGGTCGAGTACATTGAGCAGGATGCTTACATTAGCATCGCGGCTACCACTCAGCAGAGCAATGCTCCTTGGGGTATTGCTCGTGTCTCCAGCCAGAGCCCTGGTGGCAGCACTTACACCTACGACGACAGCGCCGGTGAGGGTACTTGCGCCTATGTCATCGACACCGGTATTGATGTCGACCATCCCGTAAGTCTGAGCAGGTTCCCGAGGTGAAAAAATTCTAACCTAACGCAATTGCAGGACTTCGATGGTCGCGCCAAGTTCCTCAAGAACTTCGCCGGTGGTTCCGATGGCGACGGTCAAGGTCACGGCACTCACGTTGCTGGCACCATTGGTTCCACCACCTACGGTGTAGCTAAGAAGACCAGCCTCTTCGCTGTCAAGGTCCTCGGTGACGATGGCTCTGGTACCAACTCTGCTGTCATCGCTGGCATGGACTTTGTTTCCGGTCACGCCAAGGATGAGAACTGCCCCAACGGTGTTGTTGTCAACATGTCTCTCGGCGGTGAGACATCCGATGCCGTCAACCAGGCTGCCAAGGCCATCGTCGATGCTGGTCTCTTCCTCGCTGTCGCAGCGGGTAACGATGGCCAGGATGCCTCTGGTTCCTCTCCTGCGTCTGAGGAGAGCGCCTGCACTGTCGGTGCCACCACTCGCGACGACACTCTCGCCGACTACTCTAACTTCGGTTCCGTCGTTGATGTTCTCGCTCCCGGTACCGATATCCTCAGCACCTGGCCCAACGGCAAGACCAACACCATCTCCGGTACCTCTATGGCTTCGCCCCATGTCGCTGGTCTTGCCGCTTACTTCCTTGGTCTGGGGCAGAAGGCTGAGGGTCTTTGCGATTACATTGCCTCCAAGGCCCTTGATGGAGTTATTTCCAACGTGCCTTCTGGTACTGTCAACAAGCTTATCAACAACGGTGTCGGTGGCAGCAACAGCAGCAGCTTCCGCCACTAGATATAGGCCAGCGGCCTTTCTCTTCTGAGTCCGATATTTGATCCGAATCTCGATGAGATGGATACACCTTTCTTTTCTTTTCTTTTCCTATCATGAGGTAGTTTCCTAGCTGTATGACTTGAAGCATTGCATAATCAAAGCATTTTTTTCGGCCGACTTCTTGAACCCGTTTCGATTAGTGATTCTGTCCAACTCGACATCTACCTCTTGATATGTAACATCAACAACGCCGGCCACGATTCGGCTTACTGGTTAAAGGTACCGCCCGTACCGACTGTGAGTTTACTCCAAATGGTGCTGAGATCAACTATGTCAAACAGACAACTACGCTCGAGCGAGGAGAGCAACCATACACCTCCCCTATACCTGCATCTGGGACAGCCTCAGGGACCTTCATGTACTTTGTCGCGCCCGAAGAAACGACCACCATACCCTTGAGCAACCAACCCCGGCTGACACTACCACTACGGCTTAGGAGTCAACGGAGACTACCACGGCTGATTCAACAACTGCCACAGCAACAACTATTATCTGTGAGGCCCAGAGCACCCCTACGGAGGCAGCGTTTACAGCCCAAACAACGACTGAGGAACCAACTACTACTGCTGAAAGTATCTTGACAGAAGAATCATCAACTATTGGTCAATCTACTGACGCAAGCACATCAACTGAGCTCAGCACTACCGTTTAGGACACAACCACAAGTGATTACTCATCCATCACCATCACCACGGCTGATGAACCCACGACCGGCTCAACAGATGTCAATAGTCAGCACCGTTCCCACCACCGATGCCACTGGCGTTGTCACTGCATATGCCGCAATCCGCTGCGACTCAAACACCGCCAGCTGGAGTTCATCCGAGACATCTAGCATCTTCTGGGATTTCGAACCAAGCTACAACTTCTCATGCCTCATCTTCGGGTGAGACTTCACTCCCACTTTCTTCAACTGAGATCTCTTTGATCGAGATTTTTTCCACTACAGCCGTTTCTCAGAAAACTTCGCAGACTCTGACAACCCATTCTGAACCGTGCACAACTTCTCTAAGCGGTTCCATCGATTCAGGATCCATTTCCGTTCCAACGCCGGCCAGCACCACCAGTTCACGAGGATTCTCATCTGCAGGCTCCACAGAGCTAGTTGTTACAAAGCCAAGCTCCATTCAAACCACGGTGTACCCAGTACCTTACAACTCCGGTAAGCCAGGACAGGGCCTCGTTGCAACGACGGAGTAGCAACCATCACGTACACTACCGCCAATCCTTACAAGCCCTCCGAGTTGACCGTCACTAGATACTACACCACTCTATCGTATCAGCCTACACTCGTTGTGCCCACCTGCCAATTCCCTCGATTTCCATGACTACGCAAGTCATTCCTTGCAACGGATGCGAAGCAGGGAGAGAATGAGGCTACTCTTACAGTCCCTTGTGTAGCCGCCACAAAAATGGCCTCGAATGATCACCCATACAAGATGCCCAAGATGCCGAAGCCACAAGGTTCTCATCAGTCGAAATCTCTAGTCCAGTATACCAAACCGGCATCGATCGGAAACCACGTTGTGCCTGGCTTCAACGAAACACTCACCACAGCTATCAGACATGCTCAACCTACGGTCTACGGTAATAGAGATCCTGATGCACACCATTATAACAATCTTTCTGATGGCACTCCTGATCAGCAGCAGGATCACCACGAGCCGAGCAGCCTCTAGGATATGAACATAGTATACTTCAGACTACTAGTAATGGATACAGCTACGCCTGCCTCTTACTAGCATTCATGCGCGACATGCTTCCATGCCCGAGAGAAATCGTCGCTCTGACTCAACTCAGATGAGACCAAGCCAAGTCAGTTATCTCGAGAATAGCTAAAACATAGTGCACAATATATCATCCTGAACAAGATCTACGGCACTCCCCTAGTCTCCTCCACCAAGATAGCAAGTACAGACGACTTCTTGAGCTTACAAGTTTTATATATGCCTGGCGATAATGTGACTTTCCGTTACTGTATGAATTTGCCTCATTTCTGTTAGGCCATGACAATAAGAGGCAAAGGAGACTAGTAATCTGGGGCCTCTATCCGTATCTGAAACTTAAGATCAGTGACTTGCTCCGTCTTACTCTGTCCAGCCATCCCCGGCACCGAGAAACCAGTTTGCACCCACGAGTCGTAGTCCATGCTTCTCAACAAACTTGGCAGTATCGAAGGACCTTCTTTGCGTGAACTCTTCACCTCCTACATCCTCCTTGGCAAGGTCAAGGCTGGCAGGCTGTCGGTACAAAAGAAGCAAGTATCTGTGCGGCTTGGAGCTGCATGGCCGTCAGTGAGTTGACAGTGAGTATATTGAGTCATCTTAACTTACTCGTCCTTCGGACCAGGGCCCAAGTACTCCGTGAGAGCAGGTTGCACTTGAGCCACAGCATCTCCACCGCTCAAAGGTCTCAAGCCAGGGAGAACCCAGTGACGCCAAAAGGCGAACTTGGGGTCATCTGGCGTTGGCGCATCAGGGTCCACAAGCAAGAGCATGTAGGTAGCATCTCCGGGAGCATCAGGCTAAACCTCGTCAGCACTGAACAAAGTGTTGTTGAAGATATCCACAACTTACTTCTTGATCAAACTGAATGCTAGGAGCGCGCTTACACTCCCTCGCGCGTAAGAGGTTCCCCAAGTCGACATCCTTCCCATCGAACGAGACCTTCAGATTCGTCGTAGGCTTGAAGTCTTCGGGGATTAAGCTAGCAGCCGAACCGGGAACCAGCCTAGCCTCAGCCAGAGAGCTCGACAATGCGCTTGACATAATGAATGAAGTGAAGATAGCGTTTGGTAGCTGAGGGTTTAAGGCTGGTTCGATGACGGTGTATTTGAATGGCTACCCCACGTTGGGGGTTTCCATGACGGTACATTTGACTGGTGGAAGAATATGCACGCATCACCGCCAGCAGAACCATGCCCCCAACGTTAGCAGTCTTTCTAGAGCGGTAGTGGCAATTGACTTTAGAATCAAACAGTTCGACGCGTGAAATGCCGTTGTGACGAGAAGCAAGCTCCGGCAACGCGTGCGGCCCGGCTGCCCCACTCGTTAAGCTTATCGACGGTGAGGGGCTGAACGGCCAACGCGCGATGACGCAATTACAGACAGTATAGGGTAACGTTACCACCATCAACCTCCAAAAGTTGCAACCACAAAATACACTCTATAGAGAATTTTAAGGGTAATAAAGTCTAATCTATATGCCAAACATATCCACTACATTCTTTTATCTCTTCTCTATCTGGGAAAAATGCATAATTGCAGTGGGCGTGGATGTTCACGGACTTTATCCTTTTGTCATCTTATGTGCCGAAGTCAAGATCGCAGCACTACGTCCAGTTTGCATCGTTCTGAGCTGGAAGAAATGCCCCACCTACCTATCTCTTATTGGCTCAAACAGCAGTTGATAAGATAAGGCCACTGATATTACATCATAGTCACGTGAACAGGCGCGCGATCGGTGTATGTGCTGGCGCGGCTGCATCAAGTCTATCATGTCAAAATGAGCTTTGCCGATTACAAGACTCTAACCAACAGCGTGCAGACTCTGCAACACGTTCAATCTGAACTTAATAACGACCACCTACATCAATATGTCCATGTGTCTTCCTCTTTCTGCGGCCCTGCTTCTGCAGACACAACGCGACCGTAAGAAGAGGGACGTGTCAGGGTTGCTGACTGCACTAGGTTGATCTCGACAGGATCGCGGAACGCTCGAGTCTTTATGCTTGTGACTTTATCACTGACCTCAGAATCCCGAGATACCTCCCCCGTACCTGCGGTAGTATCTGTCCTCCACCGACAACGATCCTCCCGAGCCCGATTGTGACGCGCTTGCGAAAATGTCCACCTACATTGCGCTCTTTGCCCGAATCTCCTTCAACCCACCGGATCTGAGTACCTATAAGAAGCCACGATCATGGCCATGGCCGATTTCTACCCGACGAAGTGCTCTGGTCTGAAGACCATCCAGATGCCACGATGCCCCCCGAACGAAACTACACTATACTCGTGAATCCCGAGGTGGCCTGATACACGCATCGGACTTGTCTTCTTATGCAGAGCCCGAAACCAGACTTCGATTCGCAGTCCGGCCAGTTGAGTTGTGGTTGCACACCCGCGCGCATCGGACTCCGGCGCCCGTGAGAACACACGACTGAGTGCATGCCACTCCGCCCTAAACACCGCTTCCAAACGAATGGGCTTCGTGCTCGAAGGGTGCATATCGGGGTTCCAGTTCCATGCCTACGGGATTGCTTTCTCATCGGGCGCCCGATCGATACGCGATTGATACATCATCCTACAATTGCTTGGGAGGGGCTGCGCCTTATGTGGCAAGGGGACACTGGATGAACAGAGCTCGGGTGCTATGATAAACCATTGCCTCCCCAAGGTCTTCCAATGCGCTCTCCGACGGCAAACGGCCCAGCCATATCTGTCCGCTGTCCTACGGATGTTGTGCACTTGCGCATCCGTGTGTGTTCGGGCGGAAAGATACAGTTCGAGTCCGAGATTTCGACATATCGTCCGATCATGGTGCCAACAACCGCCAATTGTCCAACGGCCCATAGGATATTGCATTCCGAGCCCGAGTTTTGCACAAGAAGAAGGCCGAGTCACGCGATGTCGTTGGCCGACGGACTTGGCAGCCCGCTCCAAGACCGAGGCCTTCGGTGTTCGGTGGGGGATATTGTCCGAGGAGAAGCACCATTTGTGAACAGCTGGATAATGCTAGAAAGTGGGTTCATGGTATCACGGAACTTTTTGCGATTGCACTGATGTGTCTTATGGACCAAGGCGGAGCTCCAGGTAGGTCAATGTTAACGTGAATGTAATCCTTAAGTGTGTTAAGTCGGACTCCTCAGATCGCCTTCTACGTCCGACTCTGCGCATTGTGTGACAGCATCATTTCGTGTTGACTGGCTAGGTGAATGGAAGGAAAAGTGCTGTCTATATCACAAGGAATGCTTGCAACGAGCTCGGCCTCATTGCTTACTTTCGCGAGGCTGGTGTTTACCAGTTCCTGGTCAATGTAGTGCTCAGAAGAGTGAACTCCGTTTCCGACGTAGGTAGACAGCAATTTAAAAGGACGACTCGTGCGTTCATTTTCCCTCATCGTGATCCCTTCGTTTCTCACACTTGGACTGTCCTCAAAGGTACCAGTCACCTGCCTCTTAACAGCTTCCTCGAACAGTAGATTCTTTGAGGTAGCTAGTCAATTCCCAGACGATGATACGTTGGCGCCCTCTCGATGTAATGCGTCTGCTGTATTAAGGTTGTATATATACCATGTCTTTAGCACTGATTGACGGAGGCATCGCTGAGGCATTCCTCTCGTTAGAGTGGTCTAGCGGTTAGGCATATGTTAATATGCTAATAGCGCTCTTGTAAAGTCGCAGCAAGATACTGTCTTCTTTTTGCCTTTTGGCCACACGTTTGAGTGCTGGACCTTTTGTTGTATTAATATAAATAATACAGGTTCGGCTGAAGTTATATACACCATGATCTAGTTGATGCTCTGCGGGGATCGTGGTTCAGACATTCCTCTCGATAGAGTGGTCAAGCCGCTTGACTGATCTCCTGCCAATTTAAAGTTGATTACAGCCTCGATCTCCCTTTGCTCCTGTGTTCAAACACGTGTGCCTTTCTTTTTAGACAAAAGCCAAGGCCATTAAACTGCTCCTTGCTGATGCTCGGGCTGTCAGACATACTGGTATCGTGAGTAGGACCCGGGTTGGCAGACCACTAAACGACTTGTATTATCCTAAAGCATTTAACTTCTGGCGAGACTAATTAGCAGGTATATATACCAGAATATAATTACTTCTGCTGGGGTCGTGGCTCAGACATTCCTCTCGGTAGAGTGGTCTAGTGGTTAATTAAGGCCGGTGCGTCTTAGGGCGTGTTGTGAGTGCCTTAATACTTGTAAAGTTGCGTACAGCTGCGATTCCTTTTGCTCGTGCGTTCGAGCGTGTTTAAATTTTGGAATTTTTACTCAGAACACGAGGTCATCGCAATACCTGACAGTGACGGTGATCAACATACACAGCTGTACACGAGGTGGCAGATCACTAAGCAACCTGGATCATGACCCTCACAGCATGGAAGCAAACCTCCAACAGGGCTGGCCACTATATATACCACAATTCGATTAATGCTGTTGGGGTTGGGTTCAGGCATTCCTCTTGATAGAGTGGTCTAGTGGCGGACAGTATATGCTTCTTGCTATAAAACTCTTTGCTTTAAAGCCGTTCACAGCCTTTCCTCTTTTTCCCACGCGTTTAAATGGCTTAACAATTTTGTTTTATTTAGAAAATTCATTTCAGCAACACAGGTTGTTGTGTTGACAGTATATATACCCCGAGTTGCGCAATACTCAGCAGGGGAAGGGTTCAGACATTCCGCTCGCTAGAGTGGTCTGGCCGAGTAGTTGGTGGCGTAGCCGTGTAATGCTTGAGCATGAAAGGGATAATCGCACTAACCCTCATTCCGCCTGTAAAGTCGCTTACAGCTCTTCCTCTTTTGCTCGCGCGTTCGAATGCGTTGATCTTTTGGAATTTTGGTCTGAAGAGATGAGGTTGTCGTCGCAGTGCCTGCCAGTGCAAACTTGCAGTGGCAGAGTGGATCAGTTGGTGGCAGACCAGTCAGCGACTACAGTGGGGTCAGTCACCTGTAGCTAGACGTCAACGCTTCCTCCATGCTAGAGTGGTTGGTTTGGCAGTGTGATTTGTAAGTCACTTGCGCGAACACTGATTGACTGGAAACACTCTCATGTTTGATGAAAATATGTCAAAATGGAAACTGGGGTAATTTGTGGGTTTTCCTGATCCCTCATCCTTCTCTCTGTTCCTTGTTTGCTGTCTTCGTCTTCTGAGTGACTTTACTGGGCACTGAGCTTAGTGATGCGTGTATTTCGATTGGCTCCAGTCCACCCGGTGGCATTGTCTCATGAGGTGCGAGCTTTGGGGTTGCAGGTCTTGTCGCACCGAGGTGTAAGACTGTGGGCAATTGAAACAGGACATGGCTTGTATGCACGACTCAAGTTCTGTTTCAATGCATACAAGCCATGCCCTGTTTCAATTGCACGCGCGTTTGTGTTGCACTCGAGCCGAGAGTCGGCAAAGAGGGGATCAAGAGCCCCTCATATACTCGGGTAGAGGACCAAAACCTCGGATGGTCGCTAGGCCAGGCCCTCTTCGGAGGTACTGGTCAAAGATGCGATCATCCACATCCATTTATTTTTGCATTTCAAAGGTCTTGGGTTCAATTCCTCATCGGTCGGAGGCTTTTGATCGGCACCTCGGCCTCCATGTCTTGGATGACGGGTTGTGATTATCCGACCGAGAGGCTTGCAGGAACCACTGACGACGCAGGTACCGCACACCTGGAACACAACTTGATTCCATCTGCTGCAGAATGGAAATTGATTCCAAATGTAAGCGGGGCTCATGATTGGCTTGCGCATCTCGGCTCGTGGTGGATGTTTGGATGTTTGTTAGTGGAACTCGATCATCTCTGATCATTTGGAATCTACTGTGTATCATTGGCAAATTGAACATCCCTGACGCGGATTTTCACGCCGGCTTTAACAGGCAATTGAGTAATTCATACATTAGGTAGTAACAACGATCGCTGCTACACAGTAAGTTCAAGTTAAGTCGTAATGCGACGATGGAATTGCCTCACTTTTATTACTCTCTTAGGAAGAAATGGATTGCGATGGTGAAGCTGACCCCGCTCTCTGGCCAATTTTAGTGCGCTGGCGGGAAATCCGCAGTGGTACAGTACAGTAGTAGCTGAGAGCTCTCCCCTGTCTCCAGAAGCTCAGGCGGGGTGAAATGGGCTGGTCTACTACGAAACGGGCTGCTAACACGCAGAGAAATCGGGTTGCTGTGGTGTTTGTTTTGCGGGGCCGGCCCAGTAAGACCCAGTGCTAAACCGATCACGGGGGGATCCATGCCTCCAGTGTCATGATGCTCCATGAAAAGGTTATTCAGTGGCAATCATTTGCAGTCTCAGGAATCATGATGTCGAAGACTGATGAATGTTATCTCTAGATAATTCTATAGGGATTGATTCCTCAAACAAGGCCCGATATCTCTCCCCGACACCGAAGACAGAAGGCTTCGGGGCGTTGAATGAGCCTTGGTTACACCAGCTGCTCATTTCAGACAGCTTCCCCGCACTTACGATGGGCTACAGTGCGTCATGCAGTTAACTTTTGTTGACAAATCCGGCATAAGTTTCCGATGATACTTGTACAAGCCGTCGGGTCTCTCTCTTGGTAGTTTGACGAGATTCCGAGCGTGATCCGGGGGCACCGTCCGTCTCGCCTCTAAAGAGAGTCCACTCACAGTCGTTCCTTTTCCAATCCACGTCCCTCGCGATTACGGTATAAAGGTCAAACTCCACCCCCGCATCTCCTCTATGCCTCGGTTTCTCTTCCCTTCTTCTCGTATTCTGTCCTTGTCTGTTGCGAGGAGGACTCTGAACCAACAATACACCAGATTATCGATTCACACTTCAGCTCCCAAAATGGCCGACGAGAGAAAGTGTCCCGTGGCCCACAAGGTCCCCAACGTCGCTGGTCACGGCGTTACCCATCAGAAATGGTGGCCCGAGGCCCTCAAGACCAACATCCTTCGTCAGCACAGCGCCGTCACCAACCCCTACGGCGAGAACTTCAACTACGCCGAGGCTTTCAACTCTATTGACTACAACGAGCTCAAGGAGGACCTGCGAAAGGTCTGCCGCGATTCGCAGGACTGGTGGCCTGCTGATTTCGGCCATTATGGTGGTCTCTT
Organism: Fusarium nisikadoi; assembly: GCA_013623555.1. NCBI lineage: Eukaryota > Fungi > Ascomycota > Sordariomycetes > Hypocreales > Nectriaceae > Fusarium > Fusarium nisikadoi. Next base: position 62,363 of record JABFFB010000214.1, read on the forward strand.
TGTCCGTATGTCGTGGCACGCCGTTGGAACATACCGTGTCTTCGATGGCCGAGGTGGCGGCCGACAGGTAAGGAATCCATTACACCCTCTCTCTCAATCGCGCACAAGTCTAACTAACAGCGTCATAGGGTCAGCAAAGATTCGCCCCCCTCAACTCTTGGCCTGACAACGTTTCCCTCGACAAGGCCCGCCGCCTTCTCTGGCCCGTTAAGCAAAAGTACGGCAACAAGGTGTCATGGGCCGATCTGATCGTCATGGCTGGAAACGTCGCCCTCGAGGATATGGGCTTCAAGACCATTGGCTTCGCCGCTGGTCGTCCGGATACTTGGGAGGCTGACGAGGCTACCTACTACGGTGGCGAGGATACTTGGCTCGGAAATGATGTCCGTTATTCTGATGGTCACCCCGGAAGTTCCAAGCCTGGCGCTACCGATTCCGACCAGGCTCCCCACAAGGACTATCACACTCGCGAGCTGGAGAAGCCTCTGGCTGCCGCTCACCACGGTCTTATTTATGTTAACCCTGGTCAGTACTCCCCGAGACAATGCGTAATGCGCAATCACTGACTTTGTTCCAGAGGGTCCTGATGGCAACCCCGACCCCGTCGCCGCTGCCCGCGACATCCGCGAGACCTTCGGCCGCA
>JABFFB010000215.1:0-27865 GCA_013623555.1 Fusarium nisikadoi
TACCTACCCCAGGGAGCCCCAGGGCAGGCCACGAGTTCCCGCGGGACTAATCACGCTACACCCTAGATCAAGTGTAACGGCCAGAAGCCCAAGTGTATCAACTGCCAGACGTACGAGAAGGACTGCGTCTACGAGCCCGTGCCCGATGTCACCAAAGCAGCTGGCCGGCAGCGCCATCAGCGCACAAAGACCCGTAGCGTCAAGGCGCGCACTGAGTCACCCACTCGTCAGGCCAGCGCTCCCGCCAATGAGGTAGCCTCGTCAGTCGGCGACAGTGAAGCAGCGAGTGAGCGCAGTAGTCAGCAGGCAGTAACACGCGATGGAGCGCAGCAGCCTCGCCATCAATCGTGGGATCCTTCACCACGACCCATGGATTCAGGCGTCGCGAGAGTCGTCGTCCTGGCGAACGGTGAATCGACCTACCACGGGCGCACGAGTGCCCTGTTTGAGGACAATGCCCAGGAGAGGCCTGTCGAGCAGGAGGTGCAGCCGCGGATGCCGGACCACTGGGTAGAGCGCGGTCTTATCGCGGAGGCAGCTAAGCAACGTGGGTACTATCTCTTACTTATACTTGCAGTCTGATAAGCGGTGTAACTAACATTGTGTGTGCGAGATAGGGCAACTGGAGGAGATCCATTTCGCTAAGGGGCAGCTTGACTTTGACGGCGTTGATCCCGACCTGGGGATGCACCTCCTCTCCCTGCACTGGAACCGTCAACACCACTCATTCCTCATCACGTACCGTCCCGCCTTCATGCGGGACATGGCATGCGGCGGGCCATACTTTTCCAAACTGCTTCTCAACGCCATATACTTTGGTTCATCAAAGTTCAGCCCGAGACTTGAAGTTCGAAAAGACCGCAATGATGTTAGGACTGCGGGATGGCGGTATCGCGAGAGGGTCAGGGAGTTGGTGGGAGGGTCGTTGGACAGGAGCGAGATCACGACGATTCAGGCGTTGCTCGTCATGACGAATTCATTGTTTGCGCTGGGTGATGAGAGGAGTGCGGCGTGGCTCTATGCTGGGCTGGCGTTTCGTATGCTCATTGACCTGGGGCTGCATGTTGACCTGACGAATTCGCATCAGTTCTCTGATGAGGATCTTGAGATACGACGGCGTGTGTTCTGGGGAGCTTTCGGTATGTGCCTCGAGCAGGAGTATCAAACGATTACTAACATGAACAGTGGTCGATAAGATTCAGAGTCTGTATCAAGGCCGTCCCGTCACCCTCAAGGAAAACGACGCCATGGTTCCGATAAAGTTCATCGACACATACTCTGAGCTCGAGTTCTGGCAGCCCTTTGCGTACTCTACGTCAAAGAACGAATACGCCGGCTCACCCGCCTACAGCATCTCGACCTTCACTGCGCTCTGCAGGTTGTCCATCGTCATGAGCGATGTCATGAGCACAATATACACCGTTCGAACGACAGACCAGAGCCCAGCTGAGCTGTCCAAGGTGTTGGATAAGCTGCAGAAGAAGTTGCGAGACTGGCATACCGCTTTGCCGGATCATCTCAAGCCTGAGGTTGCGAATGCACCTGATGCTACTGTTCCTCCGCCTCATGTTCTCAGTCTCCAGTGAGTATCTTTTCACAATTGTGTTCCGTTCAACGCTAACATCTCAGCGCCATGTATCATGTCCTTGTCATTCTCCTCCATCGCCCTTTCGTCGCAGATGGCCATCTCTACAACACATTCCGCTCCATCTCGGTCGACTCAGTGATTAAATGCTCAGCAGCCGCCTCCAGCATCTGCAGTCTTCTACGCGCCTACCACCGCGCATTCTCCGTCCGTCGCGCCCCCTACCTAATCTCCTACGCAACCTACGTCGCCGCAACAATCCACTGTCGCATCGCCGCCAAGAACGGAAAAGGCTCGACAGCCTACGTCAACCTCATGACATGTCTCGCCGTGTTTAAAGAAAACCAAGAGACCAACTCGGCAGTCCAAAAAGCAGCGGTTATTATTCACAGGCTCATGAGCAAGTACGGCGTCGTCGTTGGTGATCTTCCCGATGACGCGCTCGAGGCTGAACCGGCGACTAAGTCGCGTGACCAACAGCCTCAGCAGCAGCAGCAGCGAGTGCAAGCGCAGATCGGGTACGACGGGTTGGAGAACACGGGGAACGCACAGACGAAAATGTCGCCGAATCAGGAAATGCAACCAGTCGAACTCAGCGGTAGCGCGGTTCCGTCACCGGGTTCAGACTGGATCAACATCGATGGCATCATACAGAGCTTCCTCCGCGAGGGCGACTTCAACAGCAGCGAGCCAACCATGTACGGCCAAGCCGCTCCCTACCCCCAAAAAATACCTCAGGTCGACGGGGAGCACTATCTCCACACTTCGACAGGCCAGCAGCCTGTTTACTTCCCCCAAGGACCCCAAGGGTTTCCCGCGGGAGGCCTGAACAGCTTCGCTACGCCCGTGCCTGGGACTGGGGACATGGAAGGTGGGAATTCATGGCAGCAGACAGGTTTCTGGCCGGCGAATCAGGATGCTGCGTTCTTGGAGGACCCCATCTTCGGGTTTAATGGGTCGAGTACGGGCGAGTTTCAATATATGGGGAGATGAGAGAAAGTCGCCACTTTTCTCGTTCCCGCGGGACATTTTCCTCGAGACGGGAAGCCAAGAGCCCCGTCTCCCACGGCATCTCCAGTTTTTCTTCCCTGCTAGAATCACTCGGAGTGTTATTCCCCGGCATCGCCAATGCCGAACTGGATTCCATTACGAGCAAAATGGCAATTCCATCGCGGAACCACGGGTTATTTAACTCTTGCCATGTCGTTCGTTACCCTCCCAGTCCTGAGTACGTAATTTACAATCATATCACAATCAATCAGTCACAATGGCTATCGAGATCGAAACCCCCCAGGAGCACTACCCTACCCGCCACGCCCTGTCCTGCGTGCTAATGCGCGCCGGAACCTCAAAGGGCCTCTTCATCCACCGGAAAGACCTCCCCGCGAAGGAATCGGAATGGGGTCCACATCTGATCTCTGCTTTGGGTTCGCGAAACAACGATGCCAAGCAGGTTGACGGTGTCGGCGGTGGTTCATCTACTACGTCAAAGGTTGCTGTGATTTCACTGTCAGATCGTGAAGATGCCGATGTTGACTTCACTTTTGTCCAAGTCGCTGTTGGCAAGGAATCTGTGGACTTTTCTGGAAACTGTGGAAACATGAGTTCGGGTGTTGGACCTTTTGCTGTTCAGGAGAGACTTGTCACGCCCAAGCCGGGACAGACGGAGATTGATGTCAGGATCTTCAACACCAACACGAGCAGAATCATCGTCGAGACTGTTGAGCTGGATCGCAACGGTGACTTCAAGGAGGATGGCGACTTTATCATTCCTGGTGTGAAATCACCAGGTAGCGAAGTCAAGTGCTCTTTCGTCGATCCCGCCGGTAGCATGGCGGGAACATTGTTCCCTTCAGGTCAGAAGCAGCAGTGGCTTAACGTCGACCCTTCATCATTATTGCCTGAGATGGCACCTTTCCAGATCCGCGCTACCTTGATTGACGCTGCCAACCCGTTCGTCATGGTCAGCTCAACAGACTTCACAACCATCCTCGGCGCCAATGCTGCGCCAGAGACGCAGCACGCCCTCGTCGAAGCAATCCGATGTCAAGGCGCTGTCGACATGGGTCTAGCAACAAGCACAAAGGTCGCCGGCCTGACCCGCGGCACACCCAAGATCGCACTCCTCTCTTCACCAACGCACCGCGCCAACAACGAGACTCCCGATATCTACGTGCAGTCCTACTCCATGGGCCTTCCCCACCCAACGCTCCAACTCACAGGCGCAGTCTGCCTAGGATCAGCAGTCAGCATCCAGGGTACTATCGCCGCAGATCTATCAGCTACACCTATTACCGAGGGTCCTCCTACGCCTGAGCGCACACCATCGCCTGATATGCAGGGAGAGAGGAAGGATACTGCCAATACGAGACAGATTATTATTGAGCATAGCAAGGGAACGATTCCTGTTCTTGTTAAGAAGAATGGCGAGGATGGAATTGAGAGCTGTGCTGTTTCGCGAACGGCGAGAAGGCTTTTCGAGGGACGGGTTTGTTATTACTTGTAAATCATAAACATTTAAGGCGTTGGTTTAGAGCATGTATGATATCACATTAATTGAGTTACGATTTGAACGAGGAATTTGTTTGTACCGAGCCTAAACTATCTGTGACTTCCATCCTCCTGATCCCTCAAAGAGCTTTCCTACGGCTTGACTCACTACCAGAAGCTTTCTGTCGTGATACCTAGGTGCAACGAGGGACAGACCAATCGGCATTCCGTTTTCACCAGCGAATCCGGGAATGTTGATGACGGGATTGTGTAGTGCCTGGTGATGGGTCAGTCGGGGCAGCCTCCATGAGAAAGACTTTACATACCGTCCAGATCAAATTGAAAGCAGCGCTTCCAGTAGCTTCAATACCCTTTGGCGCCTCATCCGGCACACTCGGCACCAGCACAGCATCATATCTTGCCAGCATATTATCAACAACAGGTCTAGCCGCCGCAATGTCATCAAAAGCCTTGACCTGCGCAGCTCTAGAAATATTGAGGCGGTTCTCAACGTGGCCAACCAGCTGATCCGCGATTTTGGTCTTGTCAACCCTATACTCTGGCAGAAAGGCTGTTCTTCCATCGGCGTTGAAGACGAGGGAGTGCCATTTCGGTAGGTCTTGGAGATGTTGTGGAAACTCAATCTCTTCAACTGTAGCACCGCTTGATCGGAGGAGTTCGATGGCTTTATCCATTGCTTTGATAAGACCAGGGCCTCCTTGGGGCCAAACCATGGTTTTGCAGATGGCGAATTTTCCATTCTTTACGGAATACTCTTGGTTAGGCGACTCATCATCTTCCAGGGCAAATACATCAGCAAGTAAGTTCAGATCCTCCACGGTCCGGGCGTAGATTCCAAGCGTATCTAGAATCAGCGAAAAGACTTTCTGTCCTTCTCTCGAGATCGAGTTCCATGTTGGTTTGAATCCGTAGATACCGTTGAAGGAGGCTGGGCGGATGGTGCTTCCTCCAGTCTGTGTTCCAAGACTAATTGGAGCTTGGAAGTCTGCTACCACTGCTCCTGATCCAGACGATGAACCTCCAGGGGTACGGGAACTGTCGTGAGGGTTTGTCGTTTGTGGCCCTTGAGTAGTGGCTGCGAATTCGGTAGTAGTCGTCTTGCCAAGGATCAATGCGCCTGCGTTGCGGAGGATGATGATGCTGGCTGCGTCGACCTGAGGAGCATCGTCTTTGTAGATGGGTGAGTTGAACTGCGTTGGCATATCTGAGATGCTGCCGTTAACTAATCGATATTCTGCTTGATCTCGTCTTGTAGACTTACCCTTGGTGTATATGACATCCTTGACGGCAATCGCAACACCATGCAATGGTCCCCGGGCTTCTTTGGGCACAGAATCCAACTTTCGAGCTTGTTCAAGCACTTGATCAGGATTTATATAAGCCCATGCTTTCACAATGGGATCTCGTTCTTCGATGCGTGCCAAGAGAGACTTTGCATACTCCTCTACCGTGAGCTGGCCATCTCGGATCTTGGCGGCTACATCAGTTGCCGAGAGTTGATACGGTTGGACCGGCATGGCGATGATTGTCAAACAACTCTATACGTTGAAAGACACTTTAGACGATTAGATCTGGCCACGCAACGAAGCTGCTGCTCTTATGGCGGATGACATAATGCCTCAAGGACCTGACGGGTAATTATTCCCGGGACCGGCCTCTGATCGGCTTAATGATCTTGTCAGCTTATCATCGGTCGGTATGTTTGCATCCGATGCGGAGAGGTGGGTCCGGCGAACGAACTTGGCCGACCGAGATAAGCTTGACCCTCTTCTTAGCGCTCGATGGCGACCTCCTGGAGCTTTGGTTAAGCGATAAACCTCAAAGACAAGTTTCACAAGGTCAACTCAGCATCGGGAACAAACTCAGGCTGCTCGAAATAGTGTGAGAATCATTATTAATACTAACTATCGGGTATTGGTGGTGAAGCCACTGGACTAGATCCGGCGTTTACAATCTACGTATATCAATTCCATTGCTTACAGCGACGAATCGTCTGCCTTTGCATTCACCTCTCCAACGGTCTTGTCCGCAGAAGTTGATGCCTGAGCATAGATGACCTGTCCCTCCCTCTCATCCTCATAGAAACCCTCCCTGCCATCCTTAGCCAGCCACTCCCAGGTCTTAGCCGTTGCGCGACCAGCCGGGAAAACACGAATGTTGACAAACTGAACTCCAATTGTGTAGACAACTCCAGCAGTGACGAACGTGAGAAGCCATCCCATCATGTACATGTATCGAGATGCATCGGAAAGAAGATGAGGCTGATACTGCCCAACGAGACCAGGCAGGCCCATGGTAGTTCCTCCGATCCAAGCAAAGCAGCCGACCCAATTAACGCCCGACCAGAAGTGGTAGAGACCATGCTTGCTTCCGTCGTAGCATGATGGGACGTGGATGTTGCCTTTCCGGACATAGAAGTAGTCGACGATGATGACGGCGCAGAGAGGCGCCATGAAGATGTTGTAGCTACCAAGGAACGACAAAAAAGCTTCCGCATTAGCCATAAGCTTCCAAGGAACAACGCAAATTCCCAGGATGGCACAGACGATCTGCCCTCTTCGGATAGTGAGCCATCTTGGGAAGAGACCCGTCATGTCAGACCCAAAAGGAATCGAGTTGGCGCCAAAGTTGGTCGCAAAGACACCCAACAAAAAGGCCAGGGCGAGGAAGAAGACTCCCGCACGAGCGCCCGCATTCCAGTGATGATCAAGGATAGAGTCAAGTAAATCCCAAATATTCCAATACGCCTCTCCATATACAGTCTGCATAGACGCGGTCGATGCAAGACCAAGGAAAAAGACAATGACAGATGACACAAAGACGCTGACGCCCTGGAGAGGGCCCGCATCGCGAGTCTTTTGGCAATATCTCGCCAGATCAGGCTGATTGACCAACATGGGCGATAGTCCACCCATGATGACGTTGATGCCAGACATGATGCTCCAGCCGAGAGGTGTCGTGGAAGCAGCTGCCTCAGCTTCCTTAGACGCCATGTTCATGCCGTTCAAACCACCGCCGTTGGCCATGCACCACCCGAAGATGGCGAAAGCGGCGATGGGCATGGTGAAGCCTTTCACCGTGAAGACATAGTGGATGTTTCTTGGGTGAACCCACATCTGCAAACATCAGCATTGCTCATTAGTGAAGGCGTTGTAGGGATACGTACGAATGGGAACTGCATTATCCAAACGAGGAAGAAAGCCAGAAGGACCTTTGACGAGATATCGGCGCCTTCACTCAGGGTATTGGTGAAGTTCTGCCAGGAGCTGCCAAAGATGCAGCGCAGCATTACTGAGAGGATCGATCCGCCGTAGAATGTCTGGATACTGTGCGGCTGTCAACATTGATGATGGGAGAGTTGTCAACGAGGGTTAGATACGTACCCGTACCAAACGATACAGACGATGGCTCGGATGAAGATGAAGAAGTATGCACCGTACATCCCCATGCTAGATCGAGCGAGGACAGGACTAGGCGTCGCATTAGTACATGTGCAGAAGGTGTAGGATCGTCGGTCACTTACAATCCGATATGGTACTGGACACCAGGCCTGGCCATGCAGATGACCACCAGCGATGCGAGCAGCGCACCTAGAACGCACGAGGCGAAAGATTGCTGCCAGGTCTATCGCTTTCATGTCAGTTTCCCCTCAGATCATGGCGTCAATAGACGAGTGAAACGTACCAAGCCAACGGCAATAAGCGATGAGCCAGTATTCCATCCCGTGAGACTAAACTGGTTGGAGAACCAGTACAGCGGCAGATTGTACCTTGATCAATCAGCATGGCACTCTTCGATCAAGATTTGACTTACCATGTCCAGTTCCGATGCTCTGGTGGCGTAGGTTCAAGATCTTTATTAGACCACCGCTCATTACCAACTCGCGTCTGACCATCTGCCGTTTCAGATGTCTTGACAAAGTTGACAAAAGCCTCCTTGGATCGAAAAGGAGCGGTGAGCTCACTCCTAGATGGAATGTTTACCATGATTGAGATAGCTTCGTTTCTTTGTCCGTTATGGCTCAGCTGTTGAACAATGTCACTTCAATCATGCACAAAACTGGGATCTTGTTCCTTGATATCTAATATCTAACCTTGCATCATGATCTCCAATCTATCCTCCCAGGTCTTAGAGTCGCACTGTCTATCAGTACTCCATCGGGTACTTTTCTCCCGACGATTACTCACGTTCCAGTCCCAGTGGCGTCGTCCCTGAGTCGCACCGGATATAGCACAGTGATAAAAGGCGGGGTTGAACCGTCCGATTGGAGAGTCTGATAAGGAACGAAGCCAATCATGCTCGACAACATGTCTCTATCAATGGTGATGTTCACTATGTAACGCTACAGGGGGCTAGTTTGGTCTAGGCAGAGATAAGGTTGCCCAAAGATAACGGATCCACTAGTAACGTGTGTTGATTCTGGGGTCTGGGGAAATATTCTCTTTTTCTCGAGTCTTATCTGTAAATTGGTGATTGTTCATTGTGATCGGCTTCGTCAAACCGAAAAATTGTATCGGTGAGCAGTGTATTTTTGCATGTGAGTAGAATGTCATGGTTTTGCTGTCACCAAGAACATCGCACAGCGGATGGAAGCTACCGAGTGGCTGGCTCACAAAGCGGTAGCTCTTAACGTTTGGTCACTATCATCTTGTTTGGCATAATGTCATTGAGAAGCCAATTATCGTTTGGGGGGGCCCTTGGGACAGGCGTTGACGTGTCATGATCTAGAACAAACAACATGAGAGCTATGGACGACAACGAAACAGCCACTGAAGACCGTTTTCCAGTGCGTCATGACGGTCCTGCAAGTAACTCTTGATTTCATCCAGCGCGGTGTCACTAATACTTGCTAGAGGTCCACCGGAAGGCAGTCCGATACTGCTGCAAGTCGCAAGGGTCGTGTCGCACTGGCATGCAAGCGATGCAAGAGACGTAAACAGCGGGCAAGTCAGGGGTGTCGCTTTTCTATTTCCTAGCAGATACTTACATGGGAATCTTAGTGTGACGGCTCACATCCCGCATGCAAGTCCTGCGAGAGAGCCGGTACTCCATGCATCTATGAGAGAACAATCCGACCACAATACCCAGGCGGCAAGACGCTATACATCAATGCCCTGGAGGAGCGCATTGCATTCCTCGAGGCTCGACTGCCAGATCATGCGCAGGATCATTTCGAGACCCTTGCGCCGTCTTCTATCGTCGATGGTCAAGAACATGACGCGATCAACGCACAGTCCTATCCTGAGTCCTCGTCATCTCACCGTGGTTCGGTTTCAGAGGATTTAGATGGCTATGAGCGTAACTCTATCATCGACGGTGTCGCATACCTCTCTTTGTGTGCTTCGGGAACAGCAGAAGCAACGCCAGATCCATCATATCTTGGTTCGAGCTCTGGAGCGGCCATTGCTCGAATGATACAGCGGTCCATCTTTCATAACTCCAGAAACGGCATCAACCGTCCGAACAATTTCTCAAGACAGACCAATCCTTCCGTTGATCCTTACCTCGAGAGTCTAGCTCCAACCCTTCACCTTCATCCGGAAGAACCATCTCATGGCTTTCCTTTCCCAGATGAGGCTCGCCATCTCTTCGACATTTTCTTCGATCGCATGCATACCCGATGGCCCATCCTAGATCGGAAGAAATATGCCGAGCTTTTCCAAGTCCAGTATCAGAATGGCGCTTTGTCCATGACTCAAAGAAGCATCATGCATCTCATCTACGCTATCACCGCACGGTTTGAGCAACTTACTCGCAAGCCATCACAAGTCGATCCTGAGAAACACTTACTAGCAGCCATTGAACCTATGGATTACATCCTGGAGCAGCATAATCTCGCTACCGTTCAGTTTCTCCTGCTACTTGCTGTCCATGGCCAGAGATCACCTTATGGGGCTGGTGCTTGGAGTCAAGTCCGCTATGCGGTTTCGCTATGCATTGAGCTTGGCCTGCATCGTGAACGGCAAGGGCCACCACCAAGTGCAGATATAGCGAGAGACTTGGAGATTCGCCGAAGAGCCTTCTGGTCCTGTTACTGTCTCGATAGAGGAACAAGTGTCGTTCTTGGAAGGGCCTTTGCGATATCTGATAGAGATATCAATGTTTCTGTGAGTCACCCTTCCCTGCCGTTAGAGTAACATATCTGACTGAGATTAGATGCCCAACCCTGGACGGGAATATTGGGACCTGACCCATGCATCCTCTCCAGTCGATGGCCATGTAGTGGAGTGGTGTAACATTGAACCCTTTATCCACATCATCAAGCTCGAAAAGATCCAGTCGCGCATTCACCGCACTGTTTTTAGGGTCGACAAAGATATCTTCTCCGGCCCAGTTGATGAGCGAGTCAAGCTTGATCAGAAGATGGCGTCTATACGAGCAGACCTTGACAGATGGATTCAGACAACGCCTCAGTCACCCAAAGATAATGGAAGGATCACTTGGCTCTACGATCCTGAGAGTACGAACCAGGATGCTGGCGATTTTTACAGCCTGTGAGTTTCACCATTCTATTTGGCAGCCTTGTTGTTCATCTCGAGTCGCTAACCGTGATTAACAGCCAATATCATAAAGCGGTATTGGCCCTCTTTACTGTCTTGCTTCCATCTCTAGCCACGACTGATCCACGATTTATCACGACAGCGCGATCAGCTGCATGTGTCTGCGTAGCATACAAGCGACTCAATCAGCAACGGACGCTTACATACACCATGATCTCACTGCATAGCTGTTTCGTCGCAGGACTTACTTTGATGTACTGTATCTGGAAGGACAAGAGCCTTTTCAGCTACCATGTTGTCGAGGCTACACAAGCATGCTCCCAGAGTCTCACTGTGTTTGGCGAGAAATGGGCTGGTGCCGTCAAGTACCGTGACATTTTTGATGCACTATCTGGCAGCCTTTTGAAGACGCTCATGAGCCCTGGTGGACTGTCTGGTGATACCGGAATGGGTGCACATCAAACTCCCCCTTTGCAGACCAAGTTCGATCGGCCAAGCTTCAGTGCTAGCCCAGAGTTATCATCCCATCAGCCGAGGTCCATCTTACAGAACAGCAACGAAGCAGACGATATCACAATGCGTGATCTTGTCTCAGATGCTGTCAAAGAGGCTTTCATGGAAGTTGATGAGGAAGCGCCTGGCGGTTGGCATGGTTGGCACATGTGGAACGAGATGCTTGGTGAAGATCCCAGCGCCGCGGATCTGTCCACTTCGAATGTGTTTTCTGGGGTGGCCAAGGGTTGTAAAGATGTCTGGAACTTGTCGCAAGGAGACTTGGACCTGAGTAGGGGTTGGGAGTTTAGCGGGCAATAACGATCTTGCATTATCTAAACCATCCAAGAACTATGAAACAGGTATTAAATGTATTTTGTCGTCGTCCTCGTAACTATTGGTTTCTCTTCGGCCGTTAACAATAAGACAAAGCATATCGTGAGAATACCATTGGTCATTGAATCATTTATACAGTTATCTATTAAGCCAACTCACCCTTCTTATAAGGGAACTGCTCCCTAAAAGCCTCAGCAATCTCCGTCCTCGTCGCAACCCAAACACCTTCCTTCTGTGCAATATACTCCACAAAATCCTTCAAAGCCTTGAACCGTCCCGGCCGTCCGATGATACGACAATGCAAGCCGATAGTCATCATCTTGGGCTCACCCGCCTCTCCCTCTTCATACAGCACGTCAAAGGCGTTCTTGAGATGAGTGTAGAAACTGGTAGAGTCGCGAAAGCCAGTGACTACGTGAAACTTGAAATCATTGCAGTCGTAGCTGTACGGAACCATCAGACAGCCTTTGGGGTTGGGCTTTTCTCGCTCAGTGGGGAGATCAATCCAGTATGGTACGTCGTCGGCGTACGTATCGCTTGCCCAGACGAGCTCTTCGCCCATTTCTTCGTAAACTTGGGGAATCAGGGTACGGCTGTGCGGCGAAGGACGGCCGTAATACCATCCCTTGGGGGCGTATCCCGTCAGTTTCTTCAGGCTGGTTATTCCCTTCTTGATGTACACCTTCTCCCTCTCAATAGACCAGTCATGGTGATCTACCCAGCGGTAAGCGTGAGAAGCTACATCATGACCCTCTTCGACGCAGCGTGTAGCTACTTCAGGCTGTTGCTCAACAGCTTGGGCAACAGCGTAGAGAGTGAACTTCATCTTATGCTGGTTGAAGAGCTTGAACAATCGCCAGAAACCAACGCGAGAGCCATATTCGTACTCTGATTCGCCGTTGAGGTCACGCTCGTTCATGCGTGGTGTTGTAGGGTGCTCTCGGAGGTTTGTCTCTGAGACTCCATCACCGCTTTGAACACAGCGCTCACCGCCCTGAGATGTCACGAGCATTAGCAGTGAAGGCGTAATTGTGTGCAGTTGATTTACCTCTTCATAGTTGATGACGAACGATACAGCAATCTTGGCGTTGTTAGGCCACTTCAACCCGGCTAGACCCTTTTCTCCGTATCCCTTGAAGTCGCGGTCATAGCCGTAATCGGGGTGCGAGGCGAAAGTTGTAGGCATGATAGGCAATTACAGTAGACTCTGGGAATGAGACTTTGGATCAACACAGTTAGACAGTTGTTGAACTATGGACTGATGGCTGGGCTATAAACAAGCTGTATCGATGCCTTATCTTAATGCCGGCCAACTTATTACAAACCCTTCGGCGAATTTTGGGCCGACCTCTCCTTCGACCTTCCTATATCCGACCGGGTCAGGAAAATGCCCCTAGCGCGGGGTCATGAATCGTGTCTGTGATAAGAAACGCGGGGAAGATAACAGACGTTGCATCATGGCTGAGGATGATAAGCTCTTAGTTGACCCCGTTTATTCCCGCTTATCACTCAACGCTCTGTCCGATAAGGCGTTTACCGGATCGGGACAGGAAGACATCTTAGGATCTGTAGGGTAAGGCAGACAGAACAAACAATGAATGGGACGAAGAGCAAAAAGTATAGTCGTAATACAGAGTAATTAGACGATTTTTCTTTTTTACTAGAGCTATAGCTAGTATGAACTGCCTACTTAAATCATTCTCTTAGTTGCACAAGAGAAAGGCTAGTATATTCGTCAATATACAAGTCTGTTGCTCAAAGCCAAGCAAATCAAATACAGATATTGGTGAGAGTGCAGTGACTCTACACTCTAAATAGCCATTTTTACTTTTTTAAAAAGACACCTGAGCCCAGCCACCAAGCCCCCAGAGAGCTCTCAGTTATTGCACTAACAGATTGAATTGAACTCGAATGCTCTTCGCGCGTAAGGTGAAGTACTGTCAGTAGCCTCTTAGTAGCATCCTCTCTTATTCCCCACCACATTTCGCGTCTGGTTCGCGATCCATAAACAGGGTCTCAAGCCGCCTCCAATCGACGCGTTTTCCCTTCGTCACCAACAATTCCTTGGAGGCAAAAATCAAGAACAATTAATAAAAACTTTTATTCCTTGTAAAAAACTCAAAAAGCCCCATCTCTATCGCTGCGCCTTTTCGAGATCGACCTGCCCAGGTCTCTCATCCTCCGTCATCTCTCGATCTGTTGAACCTGACGCGTCCTCAGCTTTTGCGGGAGCTTTGAGGCTCGTGTTTCCGACCCAGAAGGTCAGGACTAGACTTGATCCCGAGCAGACTGTAAAGAAGATAAATATGTAGTACAGACCCTTCATGTACGCATCTAGAATAATATCCTGATCTCGTTGCGACAAGCCCATTCTGCTCAAAGAGTATGTTGATGACGTCAATTGAGCAATCGTGTTGTTGGACACGATGCCTCTACCACCAAGCTCTTTGTTCAGCGTATTAGAGAGGATAACACCCGAGATGACTACTCCAAATGCTCCGCCAATTGTACGGATAAAGTTTCGCAAACCAGTCGTCACTGCTCTGTCCTCGCTGCGACCATTCGCGTACATCCCAACAAGCGTAGGCTGCAGAGTGAACCCAATACCCGCGCCCTCAACGATGAGAATGGCGATCAGCGGCCCCAGCTTCGTCTCCCGATTAAAAATAAGCGTGAGGCCATTTCCCAGCGTCCACAGAGCGAAACCAGCTAGGATGCAGTGCATGTAGCTTCCCACGCGGCTCATGTACTGCCCCGAGAGGATAGAGGTGAGTGATGTTGGAATGACCACTGCTAGGATGAGAGCACCGGCCACTAGTGCATCGTATCCAAGGACCGATTGGAAGTACAGCGGTAGATAAAAGAAGTTGCCGAAGTAAGCCAAGCCCGTCAAGAAAGACTGCAGGTATAGCGCCCAACAATGAGGCGCGCGATAGAGTCGAAGAGGCATAATCGGCAGTTTTGCCAACTTCCATTCGAACAGAACGAAGAGGACGGCTAGAAAGATACTGATGATAACGGTGGCGATGAAGAAAGCTGACGTCCAGGCATATGTGACGCCTCCTCCAGATATTGGGATCAGAAGTAGTAGAGTCGATGCGATGTTGAGAACGATGCCTCCGTAGTCGATCTTTTTTATCTTGTCCATGTACTCTCCGGACCGATGCTTCAGAGGAAGGTAGAACCAGATGATTGCTGTTGTAGGCAGAGTAATGATGGGTATCATCCAAAAGACCCATCGCCAAGTCGCAGATTGGACAATCGCACCGCCTAGGAAGGGTCCGACGCCATTGGCGAGCGCGATGATGGCTCCCAGCATTCCTAATGTTTGTCAATATCGAGGCCAAAGTCGACGCATGGATTACTTACCCTGATAATACCCACGATTTTGTAGCGATGTGATATCACTCACGATAATCATAACCAAGCTATTAATCCCCCCACCGCCAACACCAGAAATCGACCGAAAGACATACAACTGCACCGGCGTCTTTGCAAAACCGCACGCAAGATCACCAACGCCCATGAAAAACAAACAAAGCAGCAGCATATTCTTCCGACCAAAGATATCTGAAAGCCGGCCGTTGATGAGCTGAAAGGCCGTGGATGCTATTAGAAACGAAGTCCCGATCCATGACGTTGAGGTTCCTGTCTCGAGCTCGCCGGCTACAGCGGGTGTAGCCGTTGACACGCTCGTCTGGTCGAGGAAGGATACGAATAGGCATACTGATAGGGCGGTTATGGAGATTAGGATGCGTTTTTGGGGGAGGTCGCTGTTGCGTTGGCCGCCTATACTTTCGGCGTCGCTTTGGTCTGTGCCATTTTGCTCATCTGTTGTTGTGCTGGAACCGCTGTCGATGTTGGCGATCTGTATTTTCTCATCGCTGGCCAGCTGAGACGGTGAGTCGTCCTTTGTGATCTGGTCGGAGCATGTTTGCGGTGTGTCGAAATTCTTAGAGTCGGGGCTCATGTTGACGATCACTTGGGAAGTATCTTGCTTAGACAGAGGGAGTGCAAGAGGAGGAGGAAGATGACCAGCTTCGCAAAAGTCCTTGTATTTCTGACACGCAACAACCTCCACCCAGGCCAGAAACGATGATCAATTTTGCAATGTCATCATCAAATTCTCCAGCTCACATATTTCCCGTCAGGAACCCTTATTCCCGAATCCCCCCTCTCGTGTTCATTCGACGAGACACGAGCGCCTTGACAAAGGTCCCTGTCGGCGGAGAATGACCCTGTCGGGAATAAAGCGGCTGGCGCAAAGTTGTTTTGTATCGGCATCTTCTGTTCCGACGTCTGGGTAAGTTTTCCGGATGATTGCGATAAGGGTGGATCTCGGTGGGTAAACTAAACAACTCACCAACAAGACAAGTTTGTGGTGGGGATGGGTATTGGGAATGCATATTTATTGCAGGGGCTTGATACCTCCAGGACTGGTTTTGTCTGGTGATTGTATTGCGATAGATACTTGATCTGAAAGTTGGTAATATCTCAACTAAATCTTTTGTGGACCGAGACATCATGTCACGACTCTTTGAGCCATTGGCCGTTGGGTCGACTTCGCTGGAGCACCGAGTTGTTATGGCACCTCTGACTAGATACCGCTGTGACGATGATCATTGTCCAACTTCCATGACACGAGGTCAGTGGCAGAAAAACAAGCCGTTTAACGCTACTAAGTAAACAATGCTAACTGGAGTGATCAGAGTACTACGAACAACGCGCATCAACACCTGGTACTCTCATCATCAGCGAAGCAACCTTCATATCCGAAAGCACAGCCGGTTCCGACAACGCACCTGGAATCTGGTCCGACGCTCAAGTCACATCATGGCGAAATATAACCGACGCAATTCATGAAAAAGGCTGCAAAGTCTTTTGCCAGCTTTGGCATCAAGGACGAGCTGGAAACCCTGATGTTCTCCGCAGGAAGGGCTACCCTCTTCTCTCGAGTAGTGCTGTTCCGGCTGAGCCATCCATGGCAGTTCCTCAAGAAATGACAGAGGAAATTATCCAAACTACTATAAAGGACTATGCCTCTGCTGCGACGAATGCCATGGCAGCTGGCTTTGACGGTGTTGAGATCCATGGTGCGAATGGGTACCTACCCGACCAGTTCTTGCAGGACACTTGCAACAAACGCACAGACAGTTGGGGGGGAAGTATCGAGAACCGCGCGAGATTTCATATCGAAGTTACAAAAGCCGTCATCGCAGCCGTCGGAGCCGATAGGATTGGAATGCGTCTTAGTCCCTACAGCGACTTTCTAGGCATGCTCATGGACGACCCAGATCCTCAGTTCCACTACCTCATCGAACAGCTGAAACCACTCGGCCTGGCATATCTGCACCTAATCGAAGCTCGTATACGCGGTAATGATGATGCTGATTGCGGTGGTCAACGGACAGTCCGGTGGATTGTCGAGAAGTGGAACAACACGAGTCCTGTGATCCTGTCGGGCGGCTTCAAGAGTGACTCAGCCAAGAGCGCTGTTGATGAGATGTACCAGGGGTATGATGTTCTGATTGCTTTTGGGAGATACTTTGTTGCAAACCCAGATCTTGTGTTTCGTTTGAAGGCGGGTGTTGGATTGGAAGGTTATGATAGGACGTACTTTTATACCCCCAAGATAGCGAGGGGGTATACTGATTATGCGTTTAGTCAGGAGTTCTTGAGCAGGAATACTGCAAAGGTGTAAGATATTAATAAAACTCAGATAAAACCTGCTTCAATATCGTTATCAGGCCGGTGAATCGCTTTGCTACATACGTTACGTTCTCTGACGGGGGGGCCGAGGCTCTTGGTTGGTTGCTCGCTACATTCTGTCAAGTGACCTATTTGAATAGGTTAAACAGAAAGCTCAGCAGACGGAGGTAGCCGGTGTAACAATTTGAGAAGCGATGAATGCCCTGTCACAAAGATGAATGAACTAAATGTGACGTGATGAACGTGGACGCAGGGGTTGTACAATGCAGGCATATTCTGAAGAAGAAGAGGTTATTAGTATTACCGCGTTTAAATGTGAATGTATGTTTACGCCAATATAGCGTGGTTGTTCATGACTTCTGAAACTAAAGCTGTCCTACACAGACGTCTTGCGCTTCTTGCAGTAGCAAATGAAACTGCCATGCATATTCGTGAAGATATGGCTATTACGGCGCAACAGAAAACATTTACTGCACATGCTCAAGATGCCTTTTATTAATGCCCCATTTTAACGAGAACAAGGGGGCTTGTGTTCTCTCATTGTAGATACTAGATCACGAACAGCCAGAAAGTATAAATAGCGATTCTCCTTCTAGCACACAACTTTGCCCTTGAATTAAAGAACTCTACTATTGAGAAACTATCCTATCAACAATATTAAGCTATCCATTTTAAAAGATCAAGGTGTGCGAAATGGAAACCACCGAAGTCCAGCCCGTTGCGGGCTCAGATCGCGTCCTTGTCGCTTGCTGCGAGTGGAGAACCTTTACGAGAAACGACGGGTCCACGTATCGCAGGAAGACGCAAGATTGTGGTTCTTGTAATTGTGTTTACTCTAGTAACTACATCCCGAAGAAACAATAAGCAGAGTATTTGAAATCGGGCTCTTTTCAGCGGTGGTTCCGACCTCGGGCAGCTCTGGATGGGGAAGAGAATGAGAGATGATATCCGAGGAGATAACCATGTTTAGAACCCAAGTAATAGAAAATTGGACACTTATTTCACTTACTACCTTGAGTAAGGAGTGCATTTGATACCAAGGGTACGCCTTCTGCTCGGCTTTGTGAGGTTCCTCTTAACAGCACATTTTCAGGATAACAGCATAAGTGCTCCTAGTGTCTAGACAAGTAAATGTTATGAGAAATATCGTAGGGAACAATAGTAGCAAAAGCTCTATGTTGGGTTCCTATGCAATCCTTAAACCGTCACAAAATCATTGACTCCAAAGCATCAATATTATTAATCCGATAGCTCGGCAATCTGTACAACTCCAACTCAACCACCAAGAACTAGATACAAGAATGTCCAATCTTACATGGTCTCATCCAATGAGAGCGATGATAAGAGGGAGGGCGTACATGAGAACCTCGCCGACCATGAAATTCTTGCCAGCAACGCTGGGTTGCCCGTCGCTGCCGGGAACACTTGAGGGCGATGCGCCCTCGTCGCCGGTTCCTGAGGCGCTCTCAGAAGCACCTCCGCCTGAGCTGCCGCCGTCACCTGAGCCGCTTCCGCTTCCGCTTCCGCTTCCACTGCCACTGCCACTGCCACTGCCACCTCCACTGCCACCAGAGCCGCTATCGCCATCACCGCCATCACCATCATCCCCAGAACCACCACCAGAACCTCCACTTCCCCCTCGGCTACTCCCACTAATAGCACTCCTAATATTCGCATCCTGAATCGTAAGCTGCACCGGCTTATCACCCGCCTTATGAATAACATTAACCTTCTGATCCAGCGCGGCCTTGAACTTATCGCTCGAAATAGTCTCCTCTCCACCACCAGTCCCCAAAAGCTCCTTATCATAGATAGTGGAACCGTCAACGAGCATCTGCAAGCGATTGCCAGACTTGACGCCTTGCTTGAGCTCTGCGATCTTCACGGACAGCATGACGCGCACGTCTTCGCCCTCGGGGACGTCCTCGTCGCTTGTTGGGGGGAGATCGCACTTTGCTTCAGCGTTGGGAGGGGGTTTGAGAAGCCTGATGGAGTCAGTGTTTATTCAGCGTGTGAGAAGGGTTTGGGGGAATCTTACACAACGGTCTTGTCGCCTGTGCCTTGGAACTCGGCATAGTCGCCGAGATCAGCCTCTTTCAGATCAATGGCATAATCCTGGACAGACGACGTCGGCGCAGCTCCCTTGGAAGTAGCAAGTGTGGTCTTCTCCTCCTTGCCTCCACTACCTGTAGCTGCAGCTTTGCGGGTTGTTCCATCAGCGGTCTGGTCACTATCGGCCGCCGTCTCCTCGGCTTCACCCCCTTCAGTCGCACTGGGAGCATAATTATATTTACCATCGGTATCAGTCGGCTTCGCACTGGCCTTCTCAGTCTCTGTTGGCGCTATATAGTTTTCGGTCTTCTGCTGGGTAGGCTCTTCTGGTTCAGAGTCAGTTGTCTGTTCTTCGGTCTCTCCACCCGATGGCTCTTCGGTCGTCTGTGGAGCTTGGTCGTCTGCGGTGTCGGATGCCAGAGGGGTTGGCTCTGGAGTCTCTTCGGCCGCTGAGTTCAAGGCTTCTGTTGCAACGACGGGTGCCGCATCGGTGTCACCATCTGTCTGCGTAGCTTCCTCACCATTGGTATCTGTCTCTTGGGGAGTTTCCTCAACATCGGTCTGAGAAACGTCGACATCTGTCGCAGTGGGCTCGGGCTCAGTGTTGGTTGGCTCGGGCTCAGTGTCAGTTGGCGCGGGCTGATCGGTAGGAGCTGGGTCTGCATCGTCTGTATTTGTTTCGGCGGGATCATCAGGAATGGTTGAGGGGTCATCGGCACCAGTAGGCGCATCAGTGGGATCTGGAGCGGGGATTCTAGCATCGGATCCGTCGTCGGTGGGCTGAGGGTCATCTAGTGTGATTGTAGGTCCGTCATCTGCTGGTTCTGGGGGATCTGAAGGAGTGTCTGGTTTCTGTCAGCGGGCGGGAGTTAAATAAATGCTTCAATCAAGCGCACCGCCATCTGATGGAACACTCGGTTCAGGAGCAGGCACATCTGCGGGATCCGTTTCGACCGGGTCGGCAACAGTTGCAATGCTGTCTCCGTCTGTCTGAGGGTCCGTCTGGCCTAGACCTCTCTCGAGGAGCAGACCTAGTACGAGGCCTTTGAGCAGGCGCATAGTGATGGTGTAGAGTCGGATGTGATTATAAAGAAGAAGGTAGATAGAGCACAGAGGGTGATGGTCAAGATCTCTTGTGATGCTCTTTTCTGCTGATGGTGTAACACAAGATTTAGCCATCGCCTTAAATACATGCATCCTCTCAGCTCGGCAAGCTCCCTCTTCCCCTCCAAGAATCTAGACCCGGCAGTAGGGCCATCCATTGAGCTTACTATGCGCTAGTAGCCAAAGCTGAAAATGCACATTCCCATCGCCCAATATGCTTTGAGGCACATCAGCCTTATGGGGCTCTTGGCAGCGCCAACCAGACAATATTGGGTGTTTTTAAGCGAAACGGGAAAGCCACCTCACCGTCTTCAGACACATAAACACCAAAAAAGTCATGGAAAAGAGTTTGGTTCAGCTGCTGTTGGCAGCGACTTCAATTAGACATTTTCTATTGTTACAAAACAATGTTTCAATGTTGGTTCAAAGCCAGCTCCGCCACCTCCGGAGACTGAATCTACCGGCTGAGGCAGTGAGACGCCAAAAAGCGCCACGCTCAATGCTAGGCTGAATCTCTAAAAACAAGGTTAAACAGGCCTCTTCGCAGCAACTCGTAGCGGGTGAGCCTCAGTGTTGTAAACAAACAGATTCTCCCCTCCTTCCAAGACATCCCATTCGCCCTTGTTCTCCGTCTGGATAAGCCACATGTACTTGAGCGTCTCAGCGAGCATGAAGCTAGCCATGATGCCGCCGCGCACTCCGTCGCCAGACGGAGACAGCACGTTGTTGATGCTAGCGAACCCCCCGCCAACGCGCATCGTCCTGTTCTGCGCTAGGGTGTAAGCCCACGCCACGTCGCGCCAGTACTGGTCTTGCGTCTTCTGGTACGCGTAATACCAGCTCTCCACGGCCTCGGGTGCCTGCCCGCCCTGAAAGATTCCCTCCTGGATGAAGAAGCCCGCGCGGTCGTAGAAGGCCGTCTGATTTCTGTTCTCGGGCTGCGCGAGCTCGTCGAGATCCCAGCTGTAGAGGGTTGGACCGATGCCGGATGCCGTGTAGCGGTAGCCGTTGGCGCAGAATTCGCTGAAGGAGAGGCCGTAGTCGAGCCAGTCTGGGCGGTCCAGGGCTGAACTTCCGAGAATGAATGATCCGCCTATGAAACATGCCAGGAATTCGGTATAATTGACCTGTTGCCTGCCGGTGAAGGCGGCTGCCATGGTCAAGTCGGGTCGCGACGATGGATGAGAGATCAGATGCTTGATGGTCGAGTCGGCCGCCAGAGTGAAACGCTCACCGTAATGGCCGAACCTGTCTGGATCATAGACATACATTTTGATGAGGTACTCATAGGCTGAGTCATTACCCGACGTCCATCCGCCGTACTCATCGAGAATCTCACCCGTCTTGAGACTGAAGCGACCTCCAGTGAGACCAGGCCAGACCTCAGAAGATGGAGAAAGCCAATATGACTCAGCACGATTGGCCAGCTTACCATATTGAGGATCACCGGTGAGATCCGAGAGGTGCTGCCATTCAAGAACAAGAGTACCCATAGCGGCCAATCCTGTGTAGGCAGTTCCATCCTCAAGACTATCCTCGTTGGTCGATGTCTGGTTCTCAATCCAGAGCGACCCGAACGGAATTCCAGAAGGTGTATCGAAAGCAAACTTCATTGTGTCGGCCAGTGTAGTAGCTTGCTTGAGCAGCGCATCAACGTTATCCGTGTTGACTTTGAGGTGCTTGAACGGTCCTTTGAGGAGATCATAAGCACTCAGCAAGCCGCCAAGATAGCGAATGTTGGTCTCAAACAAACTGACGGTCGTAGGCTTAGGCGTGTTCGTTTTGGTAAAGTTGATGGTCGGGATAAAGTCCAGGATAATCTCGACGATATCCGTCTGCTCCATCAGAATCGCAGTATCAAGACCATCAACAGCAGTGACGCCCCATCCATTACGATCATCCGTATAATTATTATACTTTGGTCTCAGAGAATCATGGGGGAATGCATGCTCGTAGTATCCATTCCACGCAAAGCGAAACATTTCAATGATATCATCCGCGCGCTTCTTCTGGCTGGGCTCAAACCCGGTGTAGTCATAATGCTTGCCGCGCTGTTTGGGATACCGCAATCCCCCAAGGTTCTTCTCGGAGATGGGCGTAGAAGGTGAAGCGAGTGCTGATAGCACAAAAGTGCAGAGAACGAGTGGAAACAACATTATGGCCTGAATGGGTGAATGCCACATGCTCAGAAACAACTGACTGGGCAGCACCGCATTTTAACACAAAGAGCGACGCATTTGCATGTGTCGATGCTCAAATTTACTTTTTTTAGAATGTCGCAGGTGTAATTACCGCATGATTATCATCATGTAGCACTGCTGCAATTCTGCCTGAATTGAGCAGATCAACAGGAGAAATTGAGTTTAATGCGTTAATTGAGACTATGCAAATGTAACTCTAAGTCGGCAGTTGTCAAAGCACCACCCACGCTTTGACTTGCCGATGAACCCTCGGATTGATAACCCTGCAATTTCGGCATCGTCGGGAGTTTTGAATGCAGATCATCAGAGTTTAATTGCTTGCTGTGAACAATGATGCAACATCGCTCTTGTGTTGACATGGTCTGCAATTGACCAGAGGATAAATGGAGCAGTGCTTTTGAGCTCGGAAGACCCGAAGACTAGACAGACCTAACGACTTGAGTAGGTTGAGCCATAGCTAGGCTGTTATCGATCTGTGTTCATGTTGAAACTCGGTCGCAATGTTGCCGATGCGTCAAACCCATCGGAGATTGGCTAATCGCCCGACCGAAAATCCAAAGAGAAAGGTGAATAATCTTTACTCCCGTGATGTTGGTTTGTGAGCCAGAACGCGCGGTATGAGAGGCTCAGTTTTAGGTAAAGGTTACTCAGTGGGATTCCGGGTTAGATATGATGCCAAGAAGGACGCCCCAGATAATCCAAAATCCTATAATGACGAATACAAAAAATATCACCATGAAGATTATACGCTCCGTCATTGTGATGATATAAGCTCTGTCATTTTCAGAGGTTGTCAGAGTCGGGAGGAGAGGCTGAGCCTCTGGCAATGGTGGCTCAGGGAATGCTGTAGAGCGGTCTGCATAGTGGTGATGTAAGTGGTGGTGGTGTGAATGATGATTATCAGAATGATGATTATCAGAATGGTGGTGTGGCATCTTTGAACATAGAGGAGCTCAAGACGTCTCCAAGAATGAAGGTGAAGGAATCAAGATGCACTGCAAATTATCACTTGGCTGACTTGCCTACCTTATCTACTATATTGACCTGCAGGAGGATTCGCTGCGCCTTGTGGGTCCACGGGGCGCAGCCGACCCCTCTGAAAGAAGTAAGGCACTGTACTCGTGTCCATAATAAACCAGGCAAATACAGAGATCAAATATTGACCTGCTCCAATTAGAGCTGAGTCTGAGTTGGGCCAATAGGTGAGGTTCGAATCGATACACCTGGGTTCAGAGACAGTCATCTGCCGAGGCTCAGTTCCATTTATGTCGGCTATCATTTACGTCCTTGGAGTAAAAGGAAAAAAGAGACAGTTATCTCTGACCTTAGAAATACGGCCCAAGACTGGAAACACATATACAGGCCTAGGTTAACACAATGTATGTAGTGAAATCAATCACGTGGTGGCCCGCGAAACGATAGGTAAGCCCTTCAACTCTTACTGATTCCATAACCTGACTACAAGATAAAATGACACATTTAGTAATTGATATAGGCACATATGGTAGTAAAGAACATATGAAGCCTTTTCATTTTAAAAGGATAGTATATAGAAGGCATGATCTTGTGGTTAGGGAATAGGGATTTAAATCTTCGAGAAGGAGGAGTAAGACCGTATCTCTCGTAATGCCATGTATAGAAGACAGCCGCCGCCTTCCAAATCTTGATCACACACCCTACTTAAAGCTAAATAGTTGTTGTAAGGAATGGCATCTCAAACTTAAGCACACTGGCCCGAACCTGGATCAGCACTATCAAGAAATTAGTAACAAATCTGCAGAGATAAGTAGTTAGACAAAAACTTACGAGAAATCCCAGACAGGATTAGATCCTTCAGGACCGCCTTCCCCTTGTTCATAAGAAGACCTGCCCCCGTGGTCACAGCCATTGATCTCCTTGTGTAGCCGATCAGTGCAATCGGCGGAGGAGATACGGAACCCACTCCCAACCACATTTCTCCCGACCATAACAGTAAAGTCTGCCTTCTTCAAGGTACTCAGATTAACACAGAAGGTCTTAAACTCTCCATACCCATAGTCTGTCTCGGCCAAGCTGCCGCCAGTGCAAAGGCGCTGGGCTGCTTCCAGTGCAGTGAATTTATCTCCGCCCCACGTTTCTCCTGAGCGGTGGCACTCTCCGCTGGCCCTGGGGAAGGCGGCCAAGAGGGCGGCAAGGAGGAATGATGGATAGTGCATTGCTGAATTGGGGAGCCGGTAGTTGACTTGTGAGTGGAGAGAGTAGATAGGATAGTCAGGAAAGCGATGGGATAGGGTTGCAGTATGATTGTGTAGGAAATAACTTAGTGGTGTTCCAGTCAACGGCTGGGGGTTCTGTCATTTATAGGCGAGATGATGTGCCTCTGCAGCGCTGTGATTTTGCTGATCCTCTCAGAGGGTTTGTGTAGGTAGGTACCTTTGCTCAGTGACGAAGTAAGAAGATGATTACCCGATTGAACGATGGATAGACCCTAATGATAATAGAAACCTGTTTCTATAATTGGGTACATTTAGGTCATAGAAAGTGGATGCAGAGCTCTAAGCCATAAACAAGGGTCATGATATTCGGTCAACGCTGCCGATCACTCGCTTTTACGGAGTGGCAGTATATTTCTGTTGGATCGCATCGGACTCCCGTTCCCGTGGAGTCAAGCCGCATTTAACGTTGTTCAGTCCACGTATTTACGCTGTGACAATGAAATCCTTTAATGCACCCATATGCTGCTAAGCCTTCGCGGCCCGTGCCAGTGCAGCCAATCGGGTCAGAGAGATTTAAGCTGCTCCTAGCGCTGACTCAGTTTTGGCTTAATTCAGCAGGTAAATCTTCACTCACTCTACATGCCGCATATGTAGATCTTCTCGTATGACATAGAAGGATTTTGATCCTTATGCTTTATAACAAGTAGTAGGAATAGTCATCAACGTCATAGGATCGGGAATGCATCAACGAGGCATACACAGACTATCCAATTAACATCATACTAGCTATAAAACCTCCAAGAAATCTTTACAGATAGACTTCTATCCACACATAACTGGTTATTAACAAGATTCTTCTACGGCCTAACATTTCTCTATCTCCCACGATGAAGCTCGCATCATTTTTCATTGCTATCGGGGCAACATCTGCTGCTGCATTCCCAAGCTCCCTCCAAAAGCGCGAATGTCATGGATCTGGCGAGACCTGGGGCGCCGAGAAATTCCTTGCTCTCCAGACTGCCCAGGAGCATTGCGATGGGATCATTAACGGCCCCTTCACCACTGGCGGCCAGTACATCAGAAAGTGTGTCAACTTGAGCAGCAACAAGAAGATGGACTTTTTCCTCCGCTACGACAGAGCTCCCCGCCGATGGGCCTGCGCATGCTGTTGATAAGGATTTATGCACTGAGTATTTCCATCGGGAAATCAATGGATGTGACCATGGAGGAAGGAGTTCCTACCCGGGTACTGTTGGGGGTACTGGCGCTCTCACTGTCTCGTGAGTCTTGGTGTTCTATGAGCAATGGTTTGAACATGCTAACGAAACATCTTAGGGCCGATCCAAACGCAGGGAACTGTGCATAGGAATTTAAGAGGAGGTAAAGGCCTCAGTTAGTTACTATGGGGATTATTTGTAGGGAACTGAGAGAACAATGAACACAAAGGGGTAGTCTGTATATGTCCTATTGCCTGTACTAGTTACCGTTCTGCCGTCGTATCTAGCTTGGCAATGTAGCACGGACTAAGGTTACTGAATTGGTAAGCGTTATCGCCGGGAATGCTACACATAGTATAGTAAGATGTCATGTCTTCAATTAAAGATATATATTACGAACAAGTTATGCGCAATGAAAAAGCTCACCGCCCTACTTTTTATCGATGTAACTGAATTGATACCGCTTTCAGGCGCAATAGGGCTTAGTAGTTTCAATTCGCTTCACAAACGCCTCTTTTTCCAACCTTGGTGTGCCTGAAACAGTATCCAGTGTTGCAAGAAGTTAGTAAGGCAGATTCTCAGCTAACAAAGCTCACCACCAGGAACCCCATGTTAGATATACAATTTTAGATCAGCAAGAGACCGTGAAATTCATGCTTGCGA
Organism: Fusarium nisikadoi; assembly: GCA_013623555.1. Taxonomy (NCBI): domain Eukaryota; kingdom Fungi; phylum Ascomycota; class Sordariomycetes; order Hypocreales; family Nectriaceae; genus Fusarium; species Fusarium nisikadoi. The sequence goes on from JABFFB010000215.1 coordinate 26,566, forward strand.
GATCCTGGTTTTGACTCTGAATGGCGCGTGCATTTGTTGGTTGGTAACGCGAAGTGTTTGAGCTGAATGACGGACTGCACTTCGTCTTTGGTGGGACTTCAAATCACTGGCGAAGAGCACAGACTAGGTATAACGTACTATGTAGACAAAGGAATGTCTAGGAAGCAAAAAATATTGCACGCATCGTAACTCCGAGCTCGTTTCCCAGCTAATCACGGGCGCCGGAGAGGCTGCCTCCGCGACCGGCCTCCCAAATCTGCCGTCCCCACATCCTCTCGGAAGACCCGCGGGGTAGCAAGCGAACTATATCCGAGCTGCCGTTAAAGATGCATAACTAACCTCTCATCATACAACCCTTGGCCAAATAAACCATCAAGCATATTATCATCAAAATGTCTACAAGAAAAGGTCCATTTCGACTTGTCACCGTCAACACGGCGCCAGAGCGCGCAAAGCGCCTCATCGGACGTTTAATCACCGCGCTGCAAGATGACTATGAGATTATTCACGTGGATAACTGTTCGAGTAAGTTCCGCGTCGGTGCGACTCAGACATGAGATTAAGTTATTTAGGCATCGATGAGGTTGTGCCGAAGGTAACAGAGCACAAGCCGAATGTATTGGTGAGTGAACCGTGACTCAGAAAGCTTATGCGACAACTCTAACTTTGTTTCTTAGTTCTCGGCCTCTATGTGGTCCGCTGAGGAGGCGGAGCAAATTCACTCGCTGGCAAGGTCTATCGTGCCTGATATCAAACTTCACGCTATTCCGACGGGGCTGCAGGTTGAGAGGGGGCCGGATGCTATTGTTGAGTACCTCGTTGAGAAGGTTCCTCCGCTGCTGGATAGCTAGATCGTTGAAGGTGGGAAGGACAGGGGAATATCATCATTAAATATTTGGACTTCCAGGCAGATTCTAGCCGGTGATTTACGTGCTAGATTCCACGCCTCGTATACTGAATCTGTGTAAATCGTAAACGTGGCTGCCTACCTGCTCTCAATCTCTTGACCCTGCAGCAAAGGTCTATATACTTCCGCTGTAAACTTAGACATGCCGCTCCACGCTTGATCCTCACAGATGACTAATGCTGGATCCCCAGAGTCAACCCTCATATACCAAAATCTCTGGCAATATCCCCGGCGAAGAGTGGTGTAGTAGGTACTGCACCCGGTTCAGATTGCGAGATCTAAACCCAAAATCCCAAAGTCCACCCATTCAATTCCACCTTCCCCCCATCACCAGATAAAGCACAGAAAGAGCAGAAGCAACAGCAGTCTCTTCTGGAAGAGCAGTGATAACAG